>PVJS01001147.1:87895-104329 GCA_004027185.1 Glis glis | reverse complement strand
ATAGTATCATGGATTGGCACTATCAATATTTTATATATATATACATATATGTGTTATATATATATATATATATATATATATATATATACACACTATATATATGTGTTATGTGTATGTACATATATGTGTTATATGTATATACACATATGTGTTATGTGTATATATACATATATGTGTTATATATACACACACTTGTATATAGTTTTCCTATTCCTATGATAAAGTTGAATATATAAACTAGGAACAGTAAGAGATTAACAAGTGACTATCAATAAACTAGAACACTTAAAACAATATACTGCAATAAAAGTTATGTGCCTGTGGCCTGACTCTCAAATTACCTTGGTTCCTCATTGTACCATCATATTTTCAAACTGCAGTTGATCGCGGGTAACTGAAACTGTGAAAAGTGAATGCAGACAAGGGGGGGGGGACTGTTGTCCTTTACTGAAGGGCTATAAGCTGAATGTTTTACACCTTATTTTTAGTTGTGTATTTTCATGTGTTATTACAGTAAAAAAAATGAACTAATTCATGTGTGGAGGGCTGCACATTTTTCCTTTGAAAACAGCTCAAATGTTAGGCAGGTTTGAGCAACAAGAGGGGGAAATCATTTCCCAGTGTGATGTGGAAGCTGGAGGCTGAAGCAGAAATGTGCACAAAAGCTCAGGTTTTCAAGCTCAGGGCTGTGTTCTCGCCACTGTGCCATCTGAATTGTCTGAATTCAAGAAAATCGATTTTGATACAAACTCTGCTCTTTGTCAGTGGAGACCTGATCTATAATCATTTCTTTAAAACGTCATTAGGTGGACATGGTGGTGGATGCCTGTAATCTCTGTACTTAGGAGGCTGAGACAGGAGGATTGCAGGTTTGAGGGCAGCCTCAGCAACTAGATAAGCCCTCTGAAACTTAGTGAGACCCTGTTTCAAAGAAAAAATAAAAAGGGGTGGGGGTATGGCTTGGAGTTAGAATGCCCCTGGACTCAATACCCAGTACTACTACTACTACTACTACTACTAATGATAATAATAATAATAGTCATTGTGGTAAATTATTATTTTCACCTTGATTTAAGTCAAAATATTTTTCATGTGTCCACAACACTTTGCTTAAAGTATCAAAGGTATAAGATATTATTCTTGCTTATAATTACATGAAGATCTTATAATTACATGTTAAACATTACAAATATTGTAATACTTGGAAATATTAAACAATTAACAGACAGTGGAGAGATGAGAGGAACTTTCCCTTCCCCTCTGAAGTTCTGATAATTGAGTCTGCTGAAATAAACTGACAACAGGGGAAAAGACAGATGAATTTATTATCATGAAAGTGCAGGGGACAAAGTATAAAATTCAAAGGCGGCCGGGCGATTGGGGCTTAAGCGCCCTTTTTATAAGGGAGAAGGGTGGGGGGACTGTAGGCAGTTGTAGAGGAACAGTAGATAATTTTTAGGGAGAGGAACAGACATTAGCCTGGGACAGAGCTCCCCTGGGCTCTGGGGGTGGTGTCGCCTCTGGTCATCCTTTCTGACCTGTGAGTGAATCTTCTGGAGGGTCCAGCCTCTAGGTTGGTGGGGACCCTCAGAGAAAGCCCTCCCTGCACTTTGGTAGGGAGCGAGGAGGGCGAGGAAGGGCACAGAGACCTTGACGCTGCTTCTTCAGTTTAGCATGCCGCAGCGCCACGCTTTGGGGCATCCTTTCCTGAGCCCCAACAATGGAGGAGCAGGTGAAGTGACATAGGCGGTCACCTGTGCCACTCTTCTCATCGTATCCCAGAAAGCCTCCCAGGGAGTCGAGCACAAACCTCAGGCCCCTGAGTCTCAGGTGGGTCTGCCCAGGCTGTAGCTCTCCACTCATGTCTTCCAGAAGTGTGTGTGGGGGGTCATTCTGCAGGCCCTGGTGGGGAGCAGGGAGGAGGAGCCACAGGAGGAGGACGGTCTCCCGTAAACCCCTGCGCTCGGGCTCTGCATGTGAGGACTCTTGGGAAGCATGGAGCACTCGCGCCTCAGGCTGCTCCTCTCAGTGCTGGAGGGCAGTTCCTCTGCCAGCGCCTCCGCGGCTCCTGGCCGGGGGTGCTTGTCACCAACAAGCTGCACGTGCCAGGTGTACCACTGCCCTGGAAGCCTGTGCTGGTGTATATATCCGCACGCACGTGTGTGTATATATGCGTGTGCCCAGGGGACTGTGTGCAGGGAGGGAGCAGCTCTGGGTCGAGGGTGGGTCTTTTGGGATATGAGTGATGCCCCCCTGGGGTTCCTGTGGGCAGGACTGGGGTACTCCTGACTTGGTGTGGACTCTCAGGTTTTATAGAACTCCAACTCCGATGCCCAAACACAGGCCATTTGCCCTTTCTAATTCCAAGAGAATTAGCCATAAATTTGGGGAATTTCCTTTGAAAGTGTACATCCAGAAGCCGGGCGTGGTGGCGCACGCTTGTAATCCCAGTACTTGGGAGGCTGAGACCAGAGGATCCAGGTTTGTGGCCAGCCTCAGCTACTTAGTGAGGCCTCCGCAACTTAGTGAGACCCTGTTTCAAAATAAAGAATAAAAAATAGGGCTGGGGGTGTAGCTCAGGAGGTAGAACGCCCCTGGGTTCAATCCCCAATACCACAAAAAAAAAAAATGTGCACGTCCAGGACCTGCAGAGATAAGTCACAGCACAAGGAAGCAAAGGCTACAGAGTTTGTGACAACTTGGACAGTCTTCACTCCTGTCATGTAGAAATCATCCATCCACCCTCAAATAATAGCACGTTAGGATTTCTCCCCACCCTGTGGGCAGCCTGGCTAGCTGGTCTGGTCTAGGGTGGTCTAAGGCGACTTCCTTCCTCAGGAGACCAAAAACTGCCTGATGTCAGCCTGTCCTCCGTGGCTGGCCCTGGCTCTGTCTTTCACAGGTTCTGGGACCGGGCTCCCCAACCCCTTTGCTGGTGTCCTAGTAGCCCAGATGTACATGACCACGCTCAGCTGTGGGCAGGTGGGGAGGAGGCTGGCTCCACCTCTTGGCCAGTACGAGGGTAAGAGGGAGGGGACGAGGGGCTTCGAGAATTTGCCCCCACATTTAAATATCAAAGATTAATAAGCTGTGCCCCCTCTCAGGATTCACAGCCTAGGCTGTGGGGCAGGTGGGGGCAGGGTGGGTATTTGGACTTCCCCCATTGATGGAGGAATGGGGCGCACATGGGGTGTGCAGTGTGCTGGGCAGAAAAGAGTCAGGTCAGGCCCCAAACTACAGCCAATGTGGCCTTAAAATTACCTAAAGGGTGTTTTGAGATGATTATGGTGATGATGATGATGATGATGGTGTTTTGTGGTACAGGGGATTGAACCCGGGGTATTCTACCTCCAAGCTGCACTGCTCCCCCAGTCCTTTTTATTTTGAAACAGGATCTCCCTAGATTGCTGAGAATCTCACTAAGTTGTTGAGGCTGGCCTTGAATCTGTGATCCTCCTGTCTGAGCCTCCAAAGTACTAGGATTACAGGGTTGTGTCTCCACGCCCGGCTTTAGATTATTATTATTATTATTATTATTATTTTTATTTTGTGTGGTTACTAGGGATTGAACCCAGGGGCATTCTACCTCCTGAGCTACACCCCCAGCCCTATTTTTTATTCTTTATTTTGAAACAGGGTCTCACTGAGTTGTGGCAGGCCTCACTAAGTAGCTGAGGCTGGCCATGAACCCGGATTCTCCTGTCTCAACCTCCTGAGTACTGGGATTACAAGTGTGAGCCACCACACCCGGCTTTAGATTATTATTTTAATCAATTTTACATTCTTGCTCAGGTAACTTGAACTTCCACTCATAACAGCCTCAGTGAGTCTACTGGAAAATTCTCTCTGTTTCTCTCCTGCTCTCTCCGGCATTTATTAGTGTAACTGCCACGGTAGAATGGAAAATATGTGGATGAATTTATACCCCTGGTCGAAGGATGATTTATTTAATCCTTTTCCAATTTCAGATGCATGTGGATATTTCTGTGGGAGTTCCCTGAATTATCCCAATTACACGGTCAAAGGGAAAATTCGTTTATAAATTTGTAGCTGAGGGGGTTGCAACATGGCTTTTCTGATTAAATTCAGCATAAGGATTCTGGCAGCAGGAAGAGCTGACATTGCTGGAGATGTATTTATGATGGCCTGCAGCCACTGCAGCAGAAATGGAATTTTGTTTGAGGTTGTAAAGAAGAAAAGGCCTGAGGATTTATGGGAGCATAGCTGCGTAGATATCTCTGTAAAGGATGTCAAAATAAACCGTGCTGCAGGTGAGGAGGGTGGGCGCTGGCCATCACGTCCCCACCTCCCTTCCCTCCCCCATCCCCTTCTCCTTGCTCTCCCTGTATTTCCCTTCCCTCTCCGTTCTTGTTCTGTTTTTCTTTCTTGCTTTGCCCTAAGAGGAAGTAGCTATCTGTGCGGCTAAATTCTGTTCATAATCTGGGTAGAATGGAGACTAGACCTGCCTTGGGGTGCTGTGGGAACAAGAGAAATGACGGGCCACCTTTCCCAGGAGCAGGTTGAAGTTTTTCTCAGGAGATGAAGAGAAAATGCAAGAAGGGAGATTGGAAATTAGAGTATTTTGAACATAGTCTTTTTCATCTTTCCATCGCCCTCCTGCCAAGTCCCCAGTGTGTGTCCCAGGGCCTGGCACCGGGGACCTGGAGGAAGCTGCTGAGGCAGGGCCGCCTTCCTGTTCTGAATGCTTCTGCTAGAGGCAGAGAGAGGGAAGGAGGTAAAGAGGAGAAAGGAGAGAAGGAGGGAGGGTGAAGATGCTGGAAGGAACTGAGGATCGGGCTCCAGCCCGTTCCCATGTGGAGCTAGGAACGTGCAGTCTGGGAGAAGATTTGCAAAGTATCTGCTCAACGAAGCACACCAATGTGCTGGCCCAAGGGTGTCTTTGCGGTTCTGTCGGTGGTAGTGAATGTTGGAAGCATCTTATCTATTCAGCAAGAAAGGAGTCATTAAAATGACTCTCCTCTTTCCTTCCTTCCTTCCTTCCTTCCTTCCTTCCTTCCTTCCTTCTCCCTTCTCTCTTTTCTTCTTTCTTTCTTTTTCCTCTTTCTTTTTTTTTCTTGTGGTACTGGGGACTGAACCAAGGGGCAATCTACCTTTGAGATACATCCCCAGCCCTGTTTATTTATTTATTTTAGATTTTTTGCCACGTTTTCTTTAAAAACTAAATGTTTTAGCTGAGTGGTTTCAAAGTATTGAAACTAAAACATTTCAAAGTATTAATCTGATTCCTGTTATTTTTCTATTTTACCTTAACTGTTGAGAAGCTCAGAACTACTCTGTAGGTCTATTTTTAAAATAATGATTAGCCTATGCTTTTTGCTATATCTTTTCCTGACTCATACCCCTCCCCTCTGTGGTTTTTGTCCCTGGACAGTAAAATTGGAAGGTGCTTTTTACATTATTCTTGATGGATTTCTTTCTGTATTGCCTGACCTTTTAAAAAATAGACTTTATTTTTTTGGAGCAGTTTTAGACTCACAGCAAAATTAGGTTGAAAGTACAGAAAGTCCAAACCTGCTCCCCACCCCCCCACAGGCACAGTCTCCCCCACGTCCACACCAGAGCTGAGTGTTCGTTACTGTGGCTACATACCCTGAGCGTCACTGTCATCGAATCCATAGTTCACATCAGGGTTCACTCTCCCTGTTGTACTTTCTGTGGGGTTTTCTTCTTTTTATAATTATTTTATTGGTGCATTGTATCATTACGAATCTCATTCTAGGGGTTTTAACTAATGTATCCTTCACTCTAGTGTTGTAGAGAGTATTTTCCTTGCCCTAAAATTCCTCCATGCTCCACTTATTCATCCTTTTGCCCTCAAGTTGCTGGCAAGCAGGGATCTCATTACTGTCTGCACAGTCGCTCCTTTTCCAGAATGTCACATAGTTGGAATCACACAGTGGGCGTCTTTCTCAGAATAGCTTCTTCTGCTTAGTAATATGCATTCAAGGTTCTTCTGTATCTTTTCATGATTTGGCAGCGCCTTTATTTTCAGTGCTGAATAATACCCCATTTTCTGGACATACCACAGTTTATTTATCCATCACCTACTGCAGGACATTGTGGTTGCTTCCAGGTTTGGGCGTTTGTGAATAAAGCTGCTGTAAACATCTATGTACAGTTTTCGGTATAGATGAAAGTTTTCAGCTCATTTGGGTAAATACCAAGGAGCGGAATTGCTGCACCATATGGTTAAGAGGATGTTTAGTTTTGTAAGAAACTGCCAACCTCCTTCCAAAGTGGCTGGACCATTTTGCATCTTCACCAGCAATGAATGCGGTTTCCTGTTGCTCCACGTCCTCACCAGCATTTGGTGTCATCAGTGTTTCGGACTTTTGTCATTCCAATAATTTCCTGACATTTAAAAATATAAACATGTTACGTTTTTTAAATCGCAAAATCATTAAAGGGTTTGAAAAGAAAATCCATCTCATATGGCTTCAACAAGGTTACCAAGAAAACTATAAATTACGTGTTTTTTCAATGCTAGGAATAGACTCCAGGGCCTCTCACGTCATAGGCGAGCCATTTGTCACTGATCTATGCTCCTAGCCCAGAACTCTAATCTCTGAGTTAGTAATTAGAGCCCTTTCCTGTGTACTCTCCCTTCCAGTTCTATCTTTTAAGCTCAGCTCATTTGATTGTTTTTCTAAATCAGTGATTCTTGAGTGTGATGAGAATCGCTCTGAGAGCTTGTAACAGTGCAGGTTGCTGGGCCTCACATCAAATTTCTGATTCAGTTGGTCGGGCAGGGCCTGAGAACTTGCATTCCTAAGGAGTTCCCAGGTGAGGCCGATGCAGCTGTGGTTATCACGATTTGAGAATCACTGTTTGAAAGAAGGAAAAGGTGCTTCAAAATCAGAAATAGTGATCAATTTGTACAAACTTTTGAGAATAAGTGTTCCTTTTAAAATCTTCAAAATATTATCTGGGCATGATGGCACATGCCTGTAATCCTAGTACTTGGGACACTGAGACAGGAGGATCGCAGGTTCGAGATGAGCCTCGGTAACAGTGAGACTCTCAGCAACCTCACGAGATCGTTTCAAAATAAAAAAAATTTAAAAAAGGGCTGGGGATGTAGTTAGGAAGTAGAATGCCCCTGCGTTCAATCCCCAGTACCACAAACTAAATAAATAAACACATACATACATAAATAAATGATTCAAAATATTGTGAAGGAATTCCTAAATTCTTACAAGATCATTTTTTTCTTAAAACACATAACACATATCCACAAATAAATATAAAATGCATAGTTGACTCCCAAATACCTGTAAATTGAGTTTCAGCTAGACTCGGTTCTCCCCTCAGCGACCCAGCATACGCCAAGCGATGTCTGCGTATCGCCCATCACTGTTCGCACTGTGTGATATTTTTGCAGTTCCGGTTGATAAGTTCTTGGCCTGAATCCACTGCTCAGAGTCACGCTATGGCTGACGTCCCACTTGACAGAATCTCAGTGAACCAGAGGGAGCACGCCTTGTTTGAAGTCTTTTCAGGGACACCGTCTTCTCCTCGCTCGGTTGGGACTGCATGTACAGCCCCTGTGTCACCCGCCCAGTCAGCTGGAGGGGCTGTGCCCACTGGCCGATGCCCAGGTCCTCTTGAACCCCCTTCGCCATCTCTCTGTGCTGCCTAAACCTGCTGAAAGTGTCCTCAGGCTGTGGGCACAGCTGAGAGCCAGCTCCAGGAGCCAGATGTCCTGGGGACACTTGGAGGAGCAGAGGAGTGGGGCTCCTCCACGGGCTCTGGCGAACTGCTCTTCTTGGGCTTTCGCTGAAGTTCAAGCCTCCCTTCCCTGTCCTGCCTCCTGTCCTCCTTCATCTGTCCTGGGAGCACTGCTGTCATACCAGTAAGTCACCTTTATACAAGTCTTCAGCGTAGGGTCTATTCTGCAGAAATCTAACAAGATATGAACCCTTTGTATGGCGAAAACCAAAAGACATGCCTAAATACATGTCATCTACACAGGATTATTACCAAGAACAAGTGTCCTGTTGGGTGCCCTGCTACGTGGTAAGGACAGAGTGATAGAAGGCACAGTGGAGCTCCTGGGGGGAACCAGGATCTTGCCTGGAAGATGTAAAACACGCAGAAGATGAAGTTTAATAATACACAGGGCATATAATTATTGAATATTAAGTTATTATTATTATTTGGACCTATTATGGTTTCACCTCCGGGTCCTTCTTGCTCCTTGACCTGCTCCCACACACTATTCAAGCAGCAGAGTGGGCGGGCATGGGCTGTAGGCTGGGTCTGCTCAGCCTCTCTGAGCCAGGCACATGTGTGGGGAGCAGGAGCAGCCAGCCATATGGTCTCTGTGCCTTCGAGAGTGGCACAGAAGTCACCGGAGAGCTGCCAGATATGAGGGGTGCTGTGGTGAGGAACATGAGGGACATGTGAACAGAGGAGACAAGGTCCACAGGGCTCCTTTGCCAAAGCCTCTGCATCCTCCACTTACCCACAAACTCAGACGCGGCTCCAGGGAAAGGAGGGGGAGACCCTGAGCTGACTGAGAGCGTCATCCTGGTAGGATGGGTATCGAAATAGAAATCCAACTGAGGGACAGAAAATAAAGTTCCCTTCCTTGCACTCATGCGCTCGAGGTCGGAGACCCACACCCACTATGAACATAGGGGCACACACCGAATGAGCAGTGTAGAAGGCAGCCCGGTGGCATTTGACATACTTAAACTTTTATGGGTTCAATGAGGTGCTGCAACGCATGTGTGTTCTTGTATAAGATCCCTCATATCTTAGACCTTCAGGGAAGCAAAAGAGTTGGTGAAACCAATAAATAAGAAAAGCCCTGTGCAAAAATCACACCCTCATGCTCTGCTCTGCTTGGACTTGCTTGGCTTTTAAGCTTGCCCCGGAGCCCAGTCATCCCCAATTCAAGGCAGGTTACTACAAATCAGGACAGTTCTGTTTAACCAAGCAGAGGGAGGTCAGCTGTTTCGAAGCGAAACATTCAAGGGATTTAATTTTTATGAACATCAGTGTATCATATTTCCTGAGTCCCTACGCTGGCCCAGATACTGAGGTGGCCCCTCAATCTCTCATAGAGATAAATAAGGGCAGAGGTCCTGTTTCCAGTTGGTTATTCCTGCTTGTCTTTCCTTCATGTGAAATTAAAGATGAGTGTGTCAGAGCCCGGATCCTTATGGGGCTTTTGCTTCTTTTCTCATTTCTATTATGGGGAGGATGATATTTTCCCTACTAATTATGAGGGCAATAGAAGATAAATAACCCACTTGAAAGACCTGGCAGGCACAGAGCATGACCTTAGAAAGCCACTGCTTTCTAAGAAACGATTGATAATATTGGCAATAATACTGGCAGTGATAATGTTGACAAGTCCCTTGTATCAGTCAAGGTTCAACCAGAGAAGCAGACACTAGCGGAGATTATCTATCTGTCTATCATCTATCTATCATCTATCTATCTATCTATCTATCTATCATCTATCATCTACCTATAATCTATCATCTACCTATAATCTATCTATAGATCACACACACACACACACACACACACACACACACACACATTCACTCACAAATGCTAAGGACTCAGTCTCAGAGATGTGACCCTCCACACTTCCTGGAGCTGGTCAGGCAGTCTCTGTAGGGCTGTGACTTTGATGTCTGATGCTGGAGGTTGAAGCCTTCAGGGCAGGTGAAAGGAAAGAAAGGGGTGGAAACTCTTGGAAACCAAGAACACACTTGCCGCCCAGAGCAGGACCCTGGAACCCATGCTTGGCCCCAGTGTTGTGGGTGCCTGCAGCAGTTGGGCCCTTGGTCACACAGCTAGACATGCGCACTTGCTCTAGGAATGAGAGAGGGTGGGGGTGGGGTCCAGAGCTGGCTGCCCGCTCATGCCGATGAGGAGTTCCAGCGTTCAAGTGACAATATGCATACTACATGGAGAGCTGCCGCTGCTTCATTTCCTTCCTCCAGATCTTACACAGTGATCTCTCTTGTGGCTCACCCTAACTGGAAACTTCCAGGCAAGGGAATTCTGGAAAATGTAGTTTGGCTTAGCCCTGTTCCTATGTTACCTAGTCATCAAACCCTGACCACTTGTAAGGTCTATCAAAATCAAGTTTCATTTTGTTTATGCGTGTCTGTTGATGTTTTTTGATGAATATGTTTTGTGGTTGCGGAATATAACTAGTGATAATATTTTACATGTATTTCCATTTCTTTCTATGTATATTTTGAAATAGATGCATTCTGCATATATGACTTTATATCCTTATGTACAATTTTATACCCTTAGATTTAAGTGTCTTTTCAATATTTAATTGTAATGAGTGTAAAATGTTACACTATCATCACTCCATTACTGGAATTTTAGTTTAAATTTTTCTGCTTTTTAGTGATAGAGTGGTATCTTTTTCCATACATTTAATTATTCCCTAAAATAGGTTCAGTGAAATTGAATAGCAATAAACATTTTGTGTCTTGTGCTATATATTAATGAGTATGTAGAAATTTATTTAAATATTTAGATGTTACCACAGTTTATATTCTCCTCTGAAGAATGTTAAACCCAAGCCGGGCGTGGTGGTGCACGTTTGTAATCCCAGTACTTGGGAGGCTGAGACAGGAGGATCGCAGGTTTGCGGCCAGGCTCAGCTACTTAGTGAGGTCCTCCACAACTTAGTGAGACCCTGTTTCAAAATACAGAATAAAAAATAGGGCTGGAGGTGTAGCTCAGAGGTAGTACCGCAAAAAAAAAAAAAAAAAGAATGTTAAACCCAAACATCAAGTTGGGAAAAATCAGTATCTTTATCATATTGAGATCATATTGAGTCTTGGAACATAATTTATGGATGCTAAAGACTCTCTTTTTCCTGCTATAACATCTTTGAAATTGGGAATTATTTATAATAGATGGCACTTCATAATTTAATTGGCAGTGGTTTTTTCCTTAATGTTTCATACAGTAATGGTACATCCCACAGTCCATGGCAATTTATATTTGATGAATAAAATATCTCTACATTCAGTCAAGTCTTCTTTTAAGGTTTTTAATAAAGATTAATAGTTTTCAAGCCAGGTGTATGCCTGTAATCCCAGTACTTGGGATACTGAGACAGGAGAATTGCAGGTTTGAGGTCAGCCTCAGCAACTTAGCAAGACCTTCAGCAACTTAGTGAGATCCTGTTTAAAAAAAAAAAAGAAAGAAACGTGGGTATAGCTTGGAGGTAAAAAGCCCCTGGGTTCAATCCCTAGCACCAATAAATAAATATATAAATAAGATGAATAGCTTTCTTTAGATTAATTTCATTAAATTATTCTTAGGCAATTTAATCTTTTATATTTTAATCTGTAATAAATTATTGTTAGCATATATGAGATAGTTTTTTTTTTTTTTGCGGTACCAGGGATTGAACCCAGGGGCGTTCTACCTCCGCGCCACGCCCCCGGCCCTATTTTTTTATACTTTATTTTGAGACCGGGTCTCACGAAGTTGCGGAGGGCCTCGCTAAGTAGAGGGGGGGGGGAGGGAGAGAAGAGAGAAAGAGAGAGAGAGAGAGACAGAGAGAGAGAGAGAACGTGCGCATGCGCACGCGAACTGCTGGCCGCGAACCCGGATCCTCCGGTCTCCGCCTCCCAAAGTACTGGGATTACAAGCGTGCGCCACCACGCCCGGCATGAGAAAGTTATTTTTATTTACCTAATATTTTATAGTCACAGTTTAGCTTACTTTTTATATTGTTGGTTGCTGTTCATTTATTTTTTTCTTTTGTTGTCCTGTTTAGGGACAAAGGCATAGGAAGCTGTGGTCATTGCTGAGTACAAGTTCAGCTGCTCCTCAAAAATCTTGAGCTTTTGTTTATGCCAAGATATTTTCTTAAATGCCTAAAAATAGTGGGAAAATTTTTATAAACTATAGATACAAAGATGAAGAAAATGCTCTTGTCCCCAGGAATTCATAGCATAGTAAGTAGACTGAAAGACAAGATTATTTTTGTTTTACTGAAATTACCTGCCTGCTGTGTATATTTGGAATGACCGCCCTGGCAATCTGTGCGGCTGTGGCTTTAGGGTGGCTTGAGGTGGGTAGAATGGCTTTAAGAACCCCCGCCACCTGCTCAGGACTGCACTGTCTCTTCCCCGCCACACTTGGGGCATTTCCCTTAAATCACAGTTTCCTTCTTTCAAGGAACAGCAGGGACTGCAGGGACGGCGTGCACTGTGCGCCCTGGCAATTGCCACCGCTGGTCACCTGCTGTCTCAGAAGAGCTTTTGCATCTCGGGTAAAGTTTTGACTGGTCTTGCCTGAAAATTTAAACCTAATGGAATCTGACCGCGATGAAGCTTCTTGTGCTCTGGATCCAAGTATTCAATTTATTTGCAAAACTGTCTAAGTCTGTTTGGGGTTGCTGTCATAGAATACCTGAGACTGAGTGAATTACAGACACTTATTGCTCACGGTAATTCTGGAGGGGGGAGGGGCTGAACTCGTTTTTTAATAATGCATCTACTCCCACAATAAAGGCATTAATCCATACAGTTCCCATCCCTGTATTTAAATACTGTTATAACAGCAATTAAATTTCAACATAAGTTTGGAAGAGGACAGATATTCAAACCATAATGGGAAACTGAAATGCACTTTTATAGAGTCTCTTTTTGCTCTTATTTGTGTCATCTGACTCTGCAGTGTTGGATTTGCTGCCAGCGGAGGAAGTGCTGACAGTCCAACTGGTGAGCAGCCCAAATGCCTGAGCTCAGGTCTCTGGCTTTGGGGAGAGAACAGAACCTCCTCCCTTGTTTTTTTATATACACAAGATGGTTACAATTTCAGAAGCATCAGTTTAATGTTTCAAATGACAATTCTTATTAGTCATATTTTTAATAATGTTCTTTCTTTTGGATTCTTAGAAATAAAGGCCTACATTTCTTCTGACAAACCTGAGAAAATTATTTTAGAAGAAAATGAATATAGTGTGATTAAAATCCCTTCCTGAGGTTTCCGTGTTGGATTGAAGTAGTTAAAATTCTTGTGGGAGTAGATATCGAATCAGAGATTGGCTGTGGCTTCAAAAATGCTGTTTAGAGAGAGATTCTTAGGGTGATCTTATCCTCACTGAAGAGAGTTCTGAGATCAATTGGTCATGTCTGCCAAGGGAGCAGGGTATGACGTTATGGTGTGCTTGCTGTGTGTTTTAACACCCTGTGTTCATGCAGTAGCTAACATTAACCTAGTGCTAACAATGTGACACATGTATGTGGATAAATGCCTCCTGGATTCTTCAGATTGAACCATCTGCAATTGCTATTTCTATAAGGTAAAACAATGGTGAATATTGGCAATTTCATATAATTTGATTTAATAGTAATCTATTTTAATGCAACAATTCTATAAGGAAGGAACTGTTCTTACGGTGTTTGACAGGTGAGGTTGCTGACTCACAGAGAGGCTGAACAACTTAGCCAAGGTCAAAGCCTGTGGGTGGGGACTCGCAAGGCCCACCCCAGCAGGCTGGCGGTCCATGCTCTTGGCTTCCTGCTCTAGCAACTATTCTTGAGATGTGCATAAAGGACAGATAGCTTCTGTTTTAAAGATGGGTGCTTCTAGACTATTTTAGATATTCTACCATATCTGAAATTAAGGCTTTTTCATTATTATAGTTCTATAAGAATATTTTGCATCAGTAATACAGCATTAGGTATCACTGGAAAATTTTCTTTCATAATTAAGAATCCTTGAAATACTTTTAGTGTTTAAGGTTCTCTAATGACTATTATGATTAGACTTATTCGATTTATTTGCAACCACATATTGAAGTATTAATGTGGATGTTGTCTGAGCCTTGGTTTCCTCATCCAGATGATGGAAATAATGATAGAATGTCACAGAAGTGTCCTGAGGAGTAAAAGGTGTAATGTCAATAAGGTAATTGTCTGCATTAACATCATTATTAGTTTCTGGGACCTAGTGGTCCTAGGTAAATGGTAATTTCAAAAGTTAACTTTTAAATAGTGCACATAAACATGTTCGAGAACTTTTTATTTTATTTATTTTATTTTTGCAGTACTGGGGATTGAACCCAGGGGCATTCTACCTCTGAACTACACCCCCCCAGCCCTATCTTTTATTCTTTATTTTTAAACAGGGTCTCACTAAGTTGCGGAGGGCCTCACTAAGTAGCTGAGGCTGGCCCTGAACCCGGATCCTCCAGTCTCAGCCTCCTAAGTACTGGGATTATAAGCATGAACCACCATGCCTGGTGTGTTTGAGAACTTTTAAAAAACCTTTCTCTTATATTTATCAGTGGCAGTAGAAGTGGTTTTGGTGATCAGCCAGCAATCTCTGCCCAGTCCCATGGGAAGAACAGGGAGAATAGACAGTGGAGTTGGTGTGACACGTTGGGTTTGAAGGACCCATGGACTCCCAGGTAGGATCAGCCAAGAAGCTATTTGGATGTGCAAGTCTGGCGCTATACCAGGTAGCATATAAAACTAAGGGAATGGAATCGCATGTAAAGTCCGATATACGGCTTGTAGTAAAAGGTGTTTTAGGAAAATCAATCTTGTATTAAGGTGCAGAATGGTCTAGAAATCTAGAAAGGAGTATTGTCTAGGAAATAGCTGAGCATGGTGGTGCATGCCTGGTACCAGCTACTTGCAAGGCTGAGGCAGGAGGATCGCAGGTTTAAGGTCAGTCTGGGCAACTTAGACTCTGGCTTAAAATAAATAAGAGCCGGGTGTGGTGGCGCATACTTGTAATCCTGGTACTTGGGAGGTAGAGACAGGAGGATCCAGGTTCAGAGCCAGCCTCAGCTACTTAGTGAGGCCCTCCACAACTTAGTGAGACCCTGTTTAAAAATAAAGAATAAAAAATAGGGCTGGGGGTGTAGCTCAGAGGTGGAATGCCCCTGGGTTCAATCCCCAGTACTGCAAAAAATAAATAGATAAATAAAATAAAAAGTAAAAAGGGCTGGGGTGTAGCTTGGAGGTAGAATGCCCCTGGGTTCAATCCCCAATACCGCAAAAATAAATAAATAAATAAATAAGCAAGCTTGGATGTAGCTCAGTGGTAGAGCACCCCTGGGTTCAATACCAAGTACCACCACCACACACAAAAAAAAAAAAAAAGAAAAAGAAAAAGTGTTACACTTATCTAGATGTGAGTTGAGAAAGGCATGGCCAGGGCGGTGGTGGTAAGAATGAAAAGAAAGGAGAACTATGAGATTCTGCAATAAAAATTGAGAGAGCTCAGCGACATGTGGCTAGGTACATGATCTAGTGCCCAAGATTTTGTGCCTAACAGCTTTGGAGAATGGATGGCCATTAATAGAAACAGGAAGGGTTAATGGTTACAGGGCAGGGGTTGGGAGATGACATTGAAAATTATATGGGATATTGTCATTTGGATTTTGACAATGTAACAGGACATTCGAGCGTAAGTGTCCTGCAAGGAGTTAGAGAAGGGAGAGCTGAACTCAAAAGAAAGAGCGATACCAGGAATCCAACCCATCTTTCAATGGTTAGAGTCGAAGTTGTGAAATGGAAGATACTTCTTAGGGAGCATGTAGACCCTTTCTTATAAGTTCAAAATTCAGAATAGGTCAAAGTTGTCTGAATTGCAAACTATCAACACAATATAGTCCATTCTCATTCCTCTTGGGAGTTATGGTCTATAAATCTGCTGTAAACACTGAATTAGCAAATACAAAACATTGCTCCTAGGGGAAATAGAAGGCTAGGTTCCTATGAGCCTTGAATTATAACATTTTCATCAGTCGATCAATACCTAAGCTGTTTTAAATCATGTGTTTCTGTTTAAAGGTACCTCATTTAGCATACATTGTTGATTTATTAACATAGAACTCATGACCAACAGTACCATCATCCATGTGCGAATGAACCTTATCTGACACGTGTCTTTTCCCCATGAGGCACACCACAGCCTTCTGCCTTAGGAATGCTAGACAGGACTTCAGCACTATGCTTGGGGACCACTTTAAATAGGGAAATAATCAACAAGGAGCCCCAAAATGTGAATGTGTGGCACTAAATAAATAGCAAAAAGGACACTTGTTTACAGTGTGAGAGCTGAAATAAGAAGGTCAAGTGTTGCTTTGCTGGATCTCAGTTGGGAACATGCCAGGTGGGCGATCCAATTTTTCATCACTCCATGAATATCTAATTCAAATTTTTGCTACCCCATGAAAGTGCCATGAGCACTGGTTTGGGGGTTGCAAACAAGTATTGTAAAGTAAGCCGGGCGTGGTGGCGCACGCTTGTTAATCCCAGTACTTTGGGAGGCGGAGACCGGAGGATCCGGGTTCGCGGCCAGCCTCGGCTCTCTCTCTGTGTCTCTCTCTCCCTGACTCTCTCTCTCTCTGTCTCTCTCTCTCTCTCTCTCTCTCTACCTAGTGAGGCCCTCCGC
>PVJS01001147.1:0-87795 GCA_004027185.1 Glis glis | reverse complement strand
AGTATAAAAAAAAAATAGGGCCGGGGGCATAGCGCGGAGGTAGAACGCCCCTGCGTTCAATCCCTGGTACCGCAAAAAAAAAAAAAAAGTATTGTAAAGTAGGCAAATTCGCAATTTGGAATCTGTGAATAATGAGGATCAGTTGCACTTGGATGAGAAGACCAGAAGGTGGGTGACACCTGGCACTGTTCACTGCTCACTGCAGCTCCGGAGCTTTAGGATCTGGGGCCCATTTGCAGAGTTACTTATAGTAAATCTTTAAGTCATTGGGAAATAAGCTGGGCTATGGACTGGCATATAGCTGTGGGGTCAAGGTCAAGTGGAATTTGTTCTTTTGCATTTCTTACCATTTAAGAAACAGAATTCTGCTGGTCAAAGTAAATCAAACACTTCCCAGTGCCACACAAAATAAATAAAAAGGTTGCATACTGAGTATATTAAATGGTAGCTGCTTTAATGAGCAGCCCCAATTTTAGTGACTTACTGTATATAATAAGATGCACTTCTTCTCTGAGTGGCGGGCTGAGGCATCTTGGTCACCTGGTGACCTCGTGGCAGAGTCACAGTTCACCTGCTGCTGAAGGACCCTGCAGCCTGCCCAGGTGCTCACGATGGGCCTAACCTTCACCCAGCTGTGGCGCCTCTTCTGTAACCAAGAACATCAAGTAATCATAGTGGGTCTGGATACTGCAGGGAAAGAAAACTACCTTTTTCTACCAATTGAAGCAATGTTGAAGAAATTGTTGTTAAGAACAATAGTTTCTTACTGTTGTTGGGATATTAATGGTCAAGAGTCATTGTGGTCATCTTGGAATACATATTCCAGAGGATTACCCAAATCTTGGTGTATGAGTTTCCTGTTGCTGCTGTAACATATCACCATAATCACGTCATCTTGAAGCAACAAATTTATTCTCCAGAAGTTCTGGAGGTCAAAAATCCCAAATGGGTCTAAGTTCAATGGGATGTCAACCCAGAGAGTCCTCGTGGACTGTATTCCTGAAGCGACAGCTGGGAGGGGATCAACCATCTGGAGAAAAGCATTAAGCTAACATCATGTTCGCTGCTGTTGAACATTTCCTAAGGAGGCCTCCCTCCGAAGAACTGGCAGAAGCAGCCAGGAGACAGCAGGATGCCGCCTGCGTCATTCGCAGCTGGCGAGACATTTCTTCCTGGTGCTCTTCTTCCTGCCCCTTCTTCTACGTTGACCCCAGAAGGCCAGAAACCATCAGCCTGGAAATGAAGCTCAACACTGCTAGTTTCTAGGTGCAGCAGGCTCCAGGTGGAGGTTTGGAGAAATCTAATTTTATATCAAGTTTGGAACTTTTATCACTGTATAGGATCAGACATTTCGGGTTACTGAACTGACACTGTGTTTAAGACTTGAAAAGACCATAGGTTTACCTACTACTTATCTCTTCACAGGAGCGGGCACACTGCCTGAGTTTCTCCCTGAGGCAGGAAAGAACTTTTATTGGTGCATGGTAATTATACATTATAGTGAGGTTCAATGCAAACATACAATGGGTTCTTATGACATCTGATGAGCTTTTCCTGTTCAGTGTACATCTTTTAAATGTTCAGGTGTGCATGTATGTCACTATCACTATGAACTAATTGTGATGTGAGACTATAATGCACCAATAAAAGTATAAAAATGCAGAAAAAATATTTATTATGCATAGAAATAAACTTTTGCATTATGATTTTTTTCACACAGCATTACACTTCACAAGGTCCTGAGGCTCCCCCTTCACTGTCAGCTCTGTGGTCGAGGTTCACCCCACTCAGCGCAAGGCTGCCTAGAACCCTGGAGCATGGTGGGCAATACTTTTGGGCATCCATATGATTTTGTCCGTCCCCGGGCTGACTTAATGGATGGATTCTCTCTGGACCATCCCTGGAGAGGAACCGCACTTGCCAAGAGGAGGGAGCAGATGCTGTTTGACCCATGTGTCCTCCATTTTCACTCTTTCTGGTAATAAATATCACCTCCGCTTTTCCCTAGGAAATGAAGTGTAATAAGAAAACACCTATCACTTTTGTCATTTACCTTTCTTTTAAAATTGAATGCGGCCGGGCGTGGTGGCGCACGCTTGTAATCCCAGTACTTTGGGAGGCGGAGACCGGAGGATCCCGGTTTGCGGCCAGCCTCAGCTCTCGCTCTCTCCCTGTCTGTCTGTCTGTCTGTCTGTCTCTCTCTCTCTCTCTACCTAGTGAGGCCCTCCGCAACTTCGTGAGACCCGGTTTCAAAATAAAGCATAAAAAATAGGGCCGGGGGTGTAGCGCAGAGGTAGAACGCCCCTGCGTTCAATCCCCTGTACCGCAAAAAAATAAATAAAATAAATAAATAAATAAATAAAATTGAATGCAAAGCCAGGCGTGGTGGCACACGCTTGTAATCCCAATACTTGGGAGGCTGAGACAGGAGAATTGAAGGTTCGAAGCCAGCCTCAGCAACTTAGTGAGGCTCTCAGTAACCTAGTGAGACTCTGTTTCCAAATAAGAAATAAAATCGGGCTGGGGGTGTAACTTGGAGGTAGAATGCCTCTAGGCTCAATCCCCAGCACAAACAAACCTGAATGAAGTGTGGGGAGAGTCTGCCGTGTGCATGGGCCTCTTGCGGAGAAGCGGGTCATGTGACCCAAATTAGGCCAATCACACACTCCTTCCGGGGAATGCGACTCTTGGACGGGGTGACACGGAAGTGAAAAATGATGGGTCCCTCAAGGGACTCCAGATGATAATTGAGAACCCTCAATGGAGTAAGGGAAGTGGTACAAGGGAAGGGGAAGGGCAAGAAAGAAGTGAATCAGTGGAATTACTATCATAAACAATGTGTACATGTGTGAATATACCAACATCATTCTCGGTACTTTGTATGGGTGGAGGGAGGCGGGGGGGGGGGGGGACACTAAGAGCTGTGTGCATGTATGTTAACATCAAATAGATATTCATTGTGATGTGAGACTCTAATGCACCAATAAAAGCATGTTAAAAAATCTGAAAAAAAAAAGAAAAATGATGTGTCCAGAAACAAGTGCCTTAGAGAAGCGGCCAGATGTTTCTGCCCTAGAGCTTTCCTGAGTCATTTTTCCTTGAGACCTAGTAAGTCAGTCTTTTCTTTAACCTATGAACCACTCCTTATTTTTTCATTAAAAAAACCCTAATTTAGCCAGCATGTCCGTATTGGTTGCCAATTATATAAAAGATATGTTCATTTAGCATTTCAACACATACTTCTAATTGCTCTCCACTCTGAGGTAGCAATTTATACTTCTAATTGTCTGGGTTTTGTTTTTTTAAAAAAATTATCTTAAACAGTTCCATTAGTATGTACGGGGGTCTCCTTTTATTAAATTTTCATAACACAGCACCACTTTGGTTTCCTTATAGAGTGAGGTTGTTTATTCCTAAGTGAGTGAAATATTATTTGCTGCAGTGAGTTTGCCAACAAATAACTCATTTGTTATTGCCAGAATGTAACTGGTTTGTATTAACTTGCCAGATATTACAATTGATGAAATGACGTAGGGGTCAAATTAATTTAATTTATAAGTGGGGTGATTCACAAGTATGTGAGACACAAACTTGGACAACAAGTATTCTAAAACTCAGCATTCTTACACAATCACCTTAGCAACTGTAAATAATGACATAATCATCCCAAAGAATGGCCAAACACGATATAAGACGTTCCTTTAATAAACATCATGTTTGCCAATTACTTTATTTTTACTTTAAGTATATATTAGAAAAATCAGTGTAGAAGTAGAACAATTCATGATTTGCATTGAAGGCATATAAAAAGATGCTCCAACTGGGCAAATACCATCATTAAAATTATACCCTACATGCATGTAGGGTTCTTTGTCTTATGTGAAGAAAAATGTCCAGGTGATTTATAGGCATGTGAATCATAAGTAAAGATGAGCTATAGTGAGTTCTCAATCACCAAGAACTGTGTGTACTGGACAAATTAAGGAGAAATAAGACCAGGCTCACATCCAACTTCTTGGAACCGTCTATACCAGGAGACTTGTATCTTCTCTCCTCACTCCACCTACTTTTGTTGAGATTTTTAAAAAGAATGGAAAACGTCCAGAGGAGAGAGCTTGATAATGCTGGCACAGGGCTTTTGCAAGGTTTTGCAGAAGAGCAAGGATGTTGCTCAATATATTAGATAGCCAGTATGCTAATGTAAATGAACACATGAAACAAAAGCAAATCAATAACCAGAATGTGTTTTATAGGATCTCAGAAAGGAAGGTTACTTAAGCAAATAAAAGGCATGTTGTCTTGTTACTAAGATACGTAGAAAGATTACCTTTCACATGCGAAGCCACGCAACTGACACCAGGAGATGTTGCCAAGTACCTGAAACAGATGAAGGCGCCTTGCCAAAGCCTTCAGCCTAGTGTGGCCTATAACTGGTGCTAGTGAGCGTCCCGCTTCTCGTGCCGCACAATTAGGGACCCTGCTTGCTGGAGGTTCTGTGTTGATGCTACTTGTCAGTCTAAGGAATTTCCCTTGTGTTTTGAGTTCAGTAAGAATTTTTATTTTCTAAACAGGAAGAGATGTTGAATTCTATCAAATACTTTTCCTGAGTCAAATGACAAGACCATCTGTTTTTTCTCCTTTAATCTAGTAAATGTGGTAAATTACATTTATTCCAATGTTCAACCTCCCCTGGATTCCTGGGAATAAGCAGATTTGGACAAGACATATTTTCTTTTTTTAATGTTGGGATGGATTTGGTATGTTGATGTTGATTAGGATTTTTGTATAAATGTTATCAGTTAATAGTCTTTAATTTTCCTTCATTATATCATCTTTGTCTAGAGTTTCAACATCAAGGCTGTATTAATCTCATACAATGCCTCTAGAACAGAACTTTGATTTTTTTATTTTCTAGAAGATTGAAACAATTTGTCTTTGTACTATTTCTAGAATATTTCCCATAAAGTTGGCTGGCTCTGCTATCTTCTTTATGGAATGATTTTTAATTTTAGTGACTGTAGGACCATTCAAGCATTCCCTTTTTTCTGGGGTCAACTTTAGTAAGTTATAATTTCTAGGTATTTGCTTATTTCACATAAGTTTTTGAATTTATTAACCTAATATTTGATGAAGTAATTTTAAATAGATAAAATAATTACAATTTATAATTTTGTTTTAATATCTGCTACTTGTTTACTTTGTCTTCTTTTTGAATCCTATTACTTTTTACTTGTGCCTTCTATCCTTTTTTCTTGATAAATCTCTCTAAATATTTAGCTAGTAGGTTCTTTTCTAAGAACCACTTATTTTGCCTCATACCCTATATTGTACATTTGTGTTCCTTTCTATTAATGTCTGCTGATATCTTTATTTCCTTCCTTTCTCTTTAAAGTGTTTATTCTCTTATTCTCCTAACTTCATAACTGATCATTAAGCATATTTCCAACCTTATATTTTTAAATACAAGAATTATAGGTGATATATTTCCTTCACATGTAAATATGAAGGCTATATATTTTCTACTTTTGCAACATTCTACAAGTCACAATATGTATAACATTTATTACTGTTCAGTTGTGAGCATTTAAAACTTATAACTTTATGTTTAATTTCTAAAAATATATTTAAAGTTTTGATTTTGATTTCTGATTTCCTCATTCTAGAGTAAAAATACATCATCTGCTTTTTTAGGAGAGGTTCTGTTTCATCTTTGTAACCAGTCTTCTGTCGATTCCAACCCCATCTTTAATAAATTTTAACACAATGAAGCAATCATTACAGGCTCCTAAGTGTTTTGAAGAAAGAATACTGGAGACATCCTTTATGTTCTGTATGATACCAATTTTTTTGAAATTTGCTATGGCTTCTTTATGGCCTAATTCATGGCCAGTTTTTCTAAATGTTTCATGTGTGCTTGAGAGTAATACATGTTGCATATACGACCATTAATCAGACTTCCTAATTATGTGCTTCAAGTTTCTATAGTGTTGCTACTTTATCTGGCTTATTTCCCCCTAATTGAGGAAAGGATATTGAAACTAACTCCTTCTCTTGGTTAAGAAGTTATATGCTCTTTATTTTTCAGTAGTTATGCTTGAAGTTTTGTCACACTTAACAAAAAAAATGTAGTTATTCCCACCTTCCCTCCTGAATAGTACAAGTCCATCTGGACACTCTTAACAATGCTTACCCGACTGGATTTTATTTTATCGTTTGTGATATCCAGAATCTCTGCTGCCTTCTTTCTTAGCCCCTGACGAGGTGCTATTTTGATCATACCTGTGATAGTCAATCTAGGTTATCAACTTGACCTGATCATGACACACCCAAGATCATGTGACTTTGGGTGTGTAACAGCAGATTAAACAGAAAGCCCTGCCCTGAATGTAGGCAGCAGGATTCTGATAGGTGCAGGACTTAGATAAAGAGAGAAGAGCCATCTAGAGAGTGCGCGACTCTTTCCGAGGAAAATGCATCTGCTCTCGCCTGAGATCGTCGGCCGCCGGCTTCGCCTTTCTCTGAAGAGCTTCTTGATCTTCTCGGCCTCCAGCCCTTCGAACTGAAACTTCACCATCGTTTCTCCGAAGAGCTTCCTGATCTTCACATCTTGGACTGGGACTGAATTGAGTGGTTGCTCCGATCCTAAGACTCCAGCTCTTAAACCGCTCGACCAGCTACTGGTTCCTCTGACTCTCCACGTGCAGTCAGAACCTGGGACTACATTGCTTCAAACTGTAAGCCCATCTGATAAATCCCTTTTTCAAATATACTCATTCTGTGAATTCTGTTAATCTAGAGAACCCTGACCAATACAATACCCTACAGTTGATGTCTGTTTAGGTTTATCTACGCATTTCTGCATTTCCTTGCTCATGACTCTTCCATGCACCCCTAACCTCTATCCTGAGGCCAGTCTTTTCTCAAGTACTTTTACAAGTTCTTTAACTAAATGTCTGAAGTCAGTAGGTACACTAACATTGTATTTACCTGAGAAATGCCTTTATTTTACCTAATTCTTGAAAGATAATTTTTCTGAGTAAATAATTCTAGGCTTGCAGGTATTTTCTCTCCAAGTCCGAAGCCATTCATTTGCCTTCAGCCTCCTATTGTTGAGAAGTCAACTGTGTAGCTTTTCCTTAGGCAGGTGTCCTCGCATTACTCTCTGGATGCTTTTAATCATCTGTTGACTTCTGTTGTTTGTAACATCACCACAATGTACTTGGGTGTGGATTTCATTAGACTTAACTGGCTTTGTGTTTCCTGTATTAGTGGATTTATATCTTTCATCAGTTCTTAGTCATAACCCCAGTCCTGCCTTTAAGGACTTCTAGTATGAGCTCTATTGTATCTTCCAACCCCGATTACCTGCTAGTCCTTGGCATGTGTCCTGCAGTCCAGCCCATGTGCACTGCTCAGATCTCTCCTCTCCTTCCTTGCCTCAGTCCCTCCAGCGAGGATGTCCCGTCACCAGTGTTTCCCTGGCATTATCTTTCCTCCAGGGTCTGGCTCAAATACTGACACTTCTAAGACACCTTTCATTGTCCTCCTGGCCCAAAGAGCTCTCTCTCCTGTGCATTAAACAGCATGTGTGTATGCGTGTTATGTATGTATGTACATGTTTATGCATACACACACACACACACACACACACACACACACACACACCCCTTTGTCTTAGGAATTGATTGTGTTGTCTTAGAGTCCCTTCTCTTCCCTTCTCTCTCTTTCCTACTATTCTGCAGCTGCTTTCTGAGGAGAGGTTCTGTTTCAGCTTTGTGTCCAGGCTTCTGTTTCATCCAACCCCATTTTTCATAAATTCAACATGGAGAAGAAATCATTACAAGACCCTGCGTACCTTGAAGGGAGCACAGTGGAGACTTCTCTAAGAAGACCGTGCTGGTCATAACTGCACACTTCCAACTCAGAGGCTCCCTGCAGGCTTTCCAGATGGAGAGGAAATGATATCCTCAGAGGATGCTATCAGGGGCTTAATAACAAAGAGCTAAAAAGATAAAAAGGCTCCCCACTGGTTGATGTTTCATATTGGAATAGGAAAACAAACCCAAACAAGCCAGAGGCACAGCCCTGAATGGACGGGAGCAAGGCAGGGGACAGGTGGACAGGGAGCGGGCACTCAGTCCCTCTCATAGGGGGACTGTGCTTGCCAGGAGCTTGCCAGGAGCTTTGAGAATTCCTTCTTCTTAGAGAACCTGTGAGTGATTTGATACTCAGCAGTTTGAAGTTTCCTTGTTAGGTTTGATACTTTGCCTATTTTCTTCCTTGCCAACAGTTATGCCAAGACATCTTCCTTTTATTTATTTATTTATTTATTTATTTTTTTGCGGTACCGGGGATTGAACCCAGGGGCGTTCTACCTCCGCGCTACACCCCCGGACCTATTTTTTATGCTTTATTTTGAAACCGGGTCTCACGAAGTTGCGGAGGGCCTCACTAAGTAGAGAGAGAGACAGACAGACAGAGAGAGAGAGAGAGAGCGAGAGCTGAGGCTGGCCGCGAACCCAGATCCTCCGGTCTCCGCCTCCCAAAGTACTGGGATTACAAGCGTGCGCCACCACGCCCGGCTCTCCATCTTCCTTTTAAAAATACACTCCAGCTGGGTATGATGGTGCATGCCTGTAATCCCAGTACTTGGGAGGCCGAGACAGGAGGATCACAGGTTCACAGCCAGCCTTGATAACCTTGTGAGGTCCCCTGCAACTTAGTGAGACCCTGTTTCCAAATAAAAAATAAAATAGGGCTGGGGGTATAGGTTGGAGGTAGAATTCCCCTGGGTTCAATCCCCAGTACCAAAAATAAATAAATAAATAAATAAATAAATATAAAAATAAAATAAAAATATACCCAATGACATTTCCATGTTTGGCTCTACCAACCCAGGTAAGAACTGCATGAAAAGAATCCCCATCTTGATTACTTATTCTTGTCTTGAAGCTTGCTAACTATTGCAATGTGCAACCTGAACACATTGCTGCATTTCAATCTCTATTTGATAGGAAGTTTACTAATCCACTCAAAGAAGCCACACTTTAGAGAATAATACACGAGTGTGCTTTGTTGATACCAAAATATCATTCACCTGAAAAATAATTCCAGACACTGTCTTCCTTGTTTTCGTACCTTCAGTATTTATCATAATCTTTGACATACAATAGGTGTTTCATGCATGTTTTTTTGAAAAAGTCAGTGAAGTGGTTTGAGAATGATTTTTATAGGCCCAGTGTGTCCTCTGCATTCTCAGTAGTTTTACGGGATACCGAAGGGCATGGGAGTTTGCAGTCAACTTAGGAACAAGAACACGTGATTTTTAGCCATGTGGTGTGGAACACAAGTGCTCAAGGAATTTGGAGGGGGAAAATTTTTGAAGATCTTGTCAGGGAAGGCTTCTAGTTGGAAGCAGTACAAGACTTTAATAAATGTTGTAAAAAACATTTGTCGGAGTGAACCAATGATGGGAGGGGGTATTCATGCCTTTGTAGGATCTCCGTGTTGAATCACTGTTGGTCTGTGTTACCAGTAGATTATAAAGGTTGTGACAGAGCTAGGTGTGGTGGCGCATACCTGTTATCCCAGTATTTAGGAGGCTGAGACAGGAGGATCACAGGTTCGAGCGAGGACAGTCTCAGCAATGTAGTGAGACTCTCAGCAACTTAGTGAGACCCTGTTCCAAAATAAAAAAAGGGCTGGGGGTGTAGCTTGGAGGTAGAATGCCTCTAACTTAAATCCTCAGTACCACCTTAAAAAAAAAAGAGTGACAGTAGGTGACACCCGAGGGTGGTCATGAAGGGCATTGCTCCTTTTGCCTTGGACTCCTGCACTGCTTGCTCCAAGGAAAGCCAGCTGCCATGTTTGAAGATACCCGGGTGGCTTTGTGGAGGGGCGCAGGCGAGAGGGCACTGAGGCCCCTCTTGCAGCCAGCGCTCACTGGCCCGCCAAGAGGGAGGTGCCTTGAAAGAGGGACTCCAGACCAGATCAGCCCGACTGGCTGAAACTGGGAAGAGAGATTATATGAGTTTTGCTTTAAACCACCAAACTTTAGAGTAACTGAAAAGAGACAGACAGATGGAGCCTTTCACGTGTTTGGGTGACCAGTCATGGTGTAGAAGCGAAGGGGATGGTCAGGGAAGTGCCCTGGGTCTACATTTTTCTCTTATGATGGCGAAGGACAAGGCGATCGCTGACATTACATGATTAATGGCCCCTTCCTGTAAGCAAAGGTTAATGTCACACTCACCCAAATTGCATAATCTGATTAGAGAAGTCACATGTCTGCAAACCCCAGGGCTCTCCATACCTAACTACTGAATGAATGCAACAACTAACAGGGTGAGTGTCGCCAATGACTGAAAACAATGTAATTTGCTACAAAGTATCTGCCACCCATCCTCCCTTGCCCTGGAAGCAATAAAAAAATAAATATCCTCTTGCAAATGACTAGATTCACTGTCCCAGTGGCCCAGAATGAGGCATCTAATATTTCTAACCCGTGTTTGCTGGAGTGTCTCAGCCTGAGGACACCTGCCCACTGGTTACCTGGAATTTCTGCTCAAATGTGGAAAGTGTTATGCAGAGCTAGGGATGGGGAGGGGGCCGTGGATTGGCAGGAGGAGAGAGGTCCAAGATTACACTGACTGTTTTAGGGGGACTAGGGTTGAACCTGGGGGCTTTCTACCAATGACATATAGCCCCAGCCATTTTTATTTATTTATTTTTTTATTTATTTATTTATTTATTTATTTATTTATTTTTACTTTGAAAGAGGGTCTCACTAAATTGCTGAGGGTCTCACTAAGTTGCTCAGACTGGCCTTGAACCTGCGATCCTTCTGTCTCAGCCTCCTAAGTACTGGGATTGCAGTAATGGGCCACGATGCCTGGCTTTATACCATTGTCTTGCAAAGGTGAATTCTACTAAGATTGTACTGCTGAATAAATAATACCTTTCTTCTACATATTCATGGACTCACAAATGTTTACAATGTGCATGTTATGAGGTAGGACTTATGCCAGGTCTTGGGATACAGAGTGCTACAGTTTGAGTCTTAAGTATCCTCTGAAGGCCCATGTATTAAAGGCTGAGTCCCCAGCTTGGTGCTATTGGGAGGTGGTGGAACTTTAAAAGGTGGAACCTAATGGGAGGTCTTTAGGTCATTGGGGATGTTCCATTAAAGGGGATAGTGGAACCCTGGCCCCTTCCTCTTCCTCTGTCTTGCTTCTGGCCATGAGGTGAGTGGTTTATTCTACCACGTGCTCCTGCCACGATGTGCTTTTTTGCCCCTGACCCAAGGCAATGGGGCCAACTGCTCATGAACTGAAACCATCAAAACTATGAGCCCAAACAAAACTTTTTCTTTATGAGTTGCTTATCTCAGGTATTTGTTATAGTGATGGAAAGCTGACTAACACACAGGATGAGAAAAGCAGGCATGGTCCCTGTGCTCATGGAGCTTAAAGTCTAGCCAGGGTGACAGACAAGGTTTAAGCATAGAGTTAAGTACAAAATGCAGCAGGACCTGGGCATGGTGGTACACACCTAGAATCCCAGTACTTAGGAGGCTGAGACAGGACAATTCCAGGTTCGAGGCCACCTTCAGCAACTTAGCCAGACCCTCAGAAACTTAGTGAGACCCTGTTTAAAAAAACAAAAAATGGAGGGGGGAGTTGGGGAGTATAGGTCAGAGGTAGAATTCCCCAGTTGCTGAGGTTGGCCTCTAACCTGTGATCCTCCTGTCTCAGCCTCCCAAGTACTGGGATTACAGGTGTGTGCCACCATGCCCCGCTTCCCATGGGAGGATTATTTTTGACTGGCTGATACTGCAAAGAGCACCACGTTTGCAAACAGAGTATCAGGTCTGCCCTGTCTGTGTTGTTTACTAACTGCACACAATCTCGGTTTCTATCTCTGTAGAATGGGCAGCACAGTGTGCCTCCCTCCTTGATGGCTCATGGGGACGAATGAGCGCGTGCTTTGTGACTCGCTGAGCGTATGTACTTGTACAGAAGAGTGCATGGGCCCCTGCCAGTCACTCATTCACATTCAGTTAGGAGGAGATGGTCAGATCCCTGAAGGCAGGAGTAGAATGCTAAGAGTAATGTGTGCCTGGGTACGTGGCATGAAGGGGGATGCCACCCAGGAAGAAAGGGCCACAGGCCACCACTGGCAATCTGTCTGCTTCAGCACCTCCCCCAGGGCTGGTCTTGCTGGGCGGCACGTTGCTACCCACCAGGTGTTCTTTGGGAGAGAAAGGTCCTGCTGGGGCTCTAGAGTCTTGCTGGCCTCTCTTGGCCTGCCAGGGGACAGCTCGCTGGGCTGCTGATGGCACAGTCCACGGCAGCCGCTAGCTGGTCCAGATGCCATTTCACAGGGGCTGTGCCCATTCATGGTCAGGTCCCCAGTTGGGGCTTGTCACAGGACTACTAACACTCAGCTTCCTTATTCCGAGAGCCAGTGCCTGCCCATCCTCCTGCTGTCTGAGGGCACGGGCAGTGTGGGGTGTGGGGGCAGCCCTGCAGCATGGATTGCTTAGCAGTTGTGTTCCACTCTCCCAAGGGGTGGGAGTCAGGGAAATGCAGCCCGGGAAGGCGGCCAGACATATGTTTTCCTAGCACGCTGCCTTGGCCAACTTCAGAGACTGCCAATGGCACGTGAGAACTGTACATTCTAAGTGCTTGTTTTGCCCAGATTTGTTAATGCCTCGTCCCCAAACCATGTTGTCCTCAATTCCATAGGATTAGAGCGAACATCCCCCAGTGTCTGTCTACAGGAAGTACACGCAGGGTTAAACGCCTCCTTGGGAGAAACAAAGGAAGAGACAGGCAACGTTTATGACAAGTATTTAAGCTGCATGGTCTATCACAGCACTCCACACACTGGACTGTACCTTGGTTGTCATTGTTATTGTTGCTGTTGTTGGCTGGTTGAGCGGTTACATTTGATCTTGAGCTCTTTGCGGCAAAGGCTGTCGGTGTCTTAGTCACATTTGCATGCTCCTATCATATTGCCTGGAACAGAAATAGGTGTTTCACAGAATGAATGATTTCTCTTGATATAGCCCACACCATGTGCCCACCACATCAGAGGCAGAATTGGAATATCAGCTTCCTTTTGGGGTATGTGTACTGTCTGAACCTGAGACACTGGACAGAAAAGTAGAACACGACCTGTGGGCTTTTCTATCATGTCCATGGAAGAGTCCCCAGTTAGACTCCCAAAATGCACATGCATGCCTGTAATCCCAGTACCTGGGAGGCTGAGATAGGAGGATCACAGGTTCAAGACCAACCTCAGGAACTTAGCGAGGCTTTCAGCAACGCAGTGAGACCTTGTTTCAAATAAAAACATAAAAAGGGCTGGAGTGTAGCTCAGAGGTAGAATGCCCCTGGGTTCAATCCTCAGTATCCCTCCCCCCCGACACACACACACACACACACACACACACACACACACACATACAAAGAATGTACGATGCTAAGTTGGGAAACTGACATCTTAATTCTTCACATTTCACTAATTTCCAGCATATTAGCACAAAGGAAGACAGTTGCTTCAGTCTGCCTGCAGGGGAAGCAAGTCAGAGCTTCTGTGTGCAGCGAGCCCATTTCCAGCAGTGGTGGGTCCGCAGGAGGGGTTTTAAGGAGCATCATCCCTTTCCCGGACCTTCCAAACCCTGAGGAGACAATCGATGTGCCTTCGAGGTCTTGCTAATCGTTTGCTTGGGACTATCGGTCACCACTTGGATGATAAAGAAGTGTTTTTGATAAATCTGTACCAGACACAGGACACGTAAAGTAGACCTTCACCTGCACTCTTGGCCTTGATCCAGATGCTTTTATTGAAACTCTGTTAGAGAGGGGACAGTCTCAGGTGTCATGTCACAATGGGGAGGGACCTGCACTCGGAGTCAGAAGGCTTGGACTGGACTGTCATGCTCACCAGTTAGAGGACCCAGGACATGTCCCATGATGTCTTGGAGTCCTTGGTTTTCTCTCTGTAAAAGAAGAGCGATGCCCCTAAGGTTGTTGTGAGAGCAGAATGCATATTGCTTCAGAAAGGTTTTGTAAAGTAAGCATTTTATTCTATTGCCATTAGAAGCAATTTCTATCTTCTTTCTCCCACAGCAAGATGAAATTGAGATGGTAAAGTCTACTTCTTCTATTTTCTTTCCCCCTTTCCCTCTGTTTTTGGAATCCTAGAGACTGATGTTTTTCTCTTGATCTTTCATGCATGAAGGAATTTTCTCCCCCAATCACTCCAAACACTGCAGGTACATTTTCTCTTCCATTCTGTCTCTATGTACGGTCTTTGAACACGTGTGTGCACATCATTACTGTGTAATGAATATTGTGCAATGTCCTGCTGTTGTCACAGCAGATAGATATATTCAAATGCAGTGCTTACAAAGGAGTCCAAGAGGCATGTGCGCCAAATCCAAGACTGAACAAGATTTGATGTCAGATGAATGGTATGAGATGCGCGCTTTCAAAATCCTCTTTGTACTGGATGGTCATTTGAACTTGGTTTCCATATATCAATGTGAAACATGGGAATCGCATTTTAATCTACCCTACCGCATAGGAATGCCATGACGTGCTTGGAGAGTATTGAGTTCCTTTGATGCATGGCTATTTAAAAACTAACTAGAATCAGAGATAGTGTGTGTGGATGAAGCCTGATTCATAAAGCTAGAAGTAAACCGTAGAATGAAACTGGAGGCAGGCTAGCAAGGGATCGTATGTTAATGGCTGATGATCTGTCCAGTTCCAGAGTGAACACCGCTCTGTTTTGTTTTGGTGAACAGAATAGAAGCATCAACCAGGAGAGTAAGAAATTACGTGAAAAATTGTGAAATTAACTAGATGGACGTGTCTTTATTTTTGAGATGACCACATTTGGAACAGATGATTATGACTCTTTGGTCAATTTTTTTGAGGTCTCTTAAACCTAAAAATAATGATATCTTAGAAATCTTTTAGAATATTTTTTTTCTTTTGGTACTGGGGATTGAACCCAGGGGCACTCTACCTCTGAGCTATATCTCCCCTGACCTTTATATATTTTATTTTTGAAACAGGGTCTTGCTAAGTTGCTGAGGCTGGCCTCGAACCTGAGATTCCCCTTTCTCAGCCTCCCAAGTACTAGGATTATAGGTGTACATGAACACACCCAATTTTTTAAAAAAATTAAATATGCACTCTCAAATTTGTAATCAAATCAGAATGGGGACTTGTGAATATTAGTAGTTTCATTTAATATCTAACAGCCCACAGTTGATTGTTCTGATCTATTTTGCATTGCGCTTTACTCTGAAATATCCACGTAAGAAAGTTGCTGCAGTAAGGAGCCTTCTGTGAAGGGGGATCAATGCACACACATTTCTTTCAAAAAAAGTACTCTTTGATGAGCATCTACAGATTATGTCACAGAATAATTTTATTAAATCTGAACTGAAAATTGAAATCTTGAAATAAAAGTTCTGATGGAGAGTTTGTGGCCAGGGTAAGACTAGCGTGACTTTGTACATTGCCAATTTTCTTTCTCCCCACATCCAATTAGTCAGGAAATCGTCCTAGCCATCCCTTCAAGATGTTCCTGAAACCTCGCCGGTTCTCCAGCCCTGACTGCTCTCCTTCAGGTCTAAGCACCACCATGTCTCACTAGGATCACAGGAGGCTGCTTATCGGTCTCTCTCTGTGGGAGGCTCCATTCCCTCAGGCTGGTGTCCCTTGAGGCTGGAGCCAGAGATATAGGCTCATCTCAGCTACTGTATTAGTCTCCTGTGGCTGCTGTAACGAAGAGCACACCAAACTGGGTGGCTTAGGCAATATAAATGTATTCACAAACAGTTCTGGAACCAGAAGTCTCAGATTCCTTCTGTTGGACTGAAATAAAGATGTCACAGGGCCCTGCACCCCTCACAGGCTTTACCAGCTTCTGGAAGCTGTCAGCATCCCTTGGCTTGTGGCTGAGGCACTCCTATGTCTGCATGAGGTCACACCACCTTCCCTATTTGTGTGCCAAGTCTCCCTCTCCCCTTTCTTATAAGTACACATGATTGTATTCAGTGCCCATCCAGATAATCCTGGATAATCTCTCCATCTCAAAATGCTTAATTTCATCATGCTTAACCCCCCCCCCCATATTAGGCAACATATACAGATTCCAGGGATGAGGACCTGGGTATCTTTGGGGGCCATGTTTCAGGCAACCGTGGCTGTGGCTGTGGCCCTTCAGCACCCATACATGACTGGAGGAAGACTTCCACAGCTCCAATGCTTGGGCCACTGGAGCCCCCTGGACCAGTGGGGAGGAGGCGGGGACTGTTGAGGGGGAGTGGAGGAGCAGCTACTATTTCCTAAAGAAGGGCAGAGTGGGAAAGCTGCTGGGTAGACCAAAGTCACAGCCCCCTTAAATGGCATGTGGGGCCAGAAATGGTGGAGCAGGCCTATAATCCCAGTACTTGGGCGGCTGAGACGGGAGAATCACAAGTTCAAGGCCAGTGCATGCCTTGTTTCAAAATATATAAAAAAAGGGCTGGGACAACATAGCTCAGTGGTAGAGAGACCCTGAGTTCAGTCCCCAGTACCAAAAACAAAACAAAACAAAACAAACAAACGGCATGTGGGGGAATTTTACAACACTAGGGAGTAATGTCAGAAGTGTGTACGCAAACATTAGGATGTTTGCAAACTGCAAGAGCTGTGGGAAGTCACAGGGCGGGCAAGACGAGTGAGGGAGAAAGTTTTCCTACAGGGAAGGCTGTAGGTGTGTGCCTTTCCTGGATGCTCCTTAGGCAAGAGGGGACAGCAAGAACGCACGGGTGCCTGGTTTCTGTTGTTTCCTTTCAGAATAGGGGTTCTTTGCTTCTATTTTTAATCAATCTACAATTAATGTAACAACCTTTTTCCTCTCTGCAGGATGACACAGACCTGGTCGAGTTTTGGGTTGTCACCGTGGAGAATCCATCCCACGCCTTGGGTGCATCAGGTCTGCGGGCCGCTCTCGGTGCAGGCGCTCAGGTCCCTGTCGCCTCCAGGGGCGCTGTCAGTCCGCTTGCAGGGCCCGTGCGGCTTCCCAGACGGAGCGCTGACCAAAACCAGGTTGCCACCTGGCATGGAGAGACCCTAAGTGATAGAAGCGGGAGGAAGCGAGGTCCGCGAAGTCCTCGCGCTTATTACAGGGCGCTCTTACACACACACGGCTTCCTTCGCAGTATCTCGAGCGTCACAGCAATGCCAGCCGGGAGCACGTGTCCAAGGACACTAGAAAAGCCCTCTCCTGCGCGCTGGCTGCGTGTGAGGAACGAGGAACGACCGCCACGTGCAGATAGAGGCGAACGGTCCTGGCCCGGGCTCCCAACGTTGAAAGCAGAGGTGTTTATTTAAGGGGACAAAGTGCATTCCTGGGCTTGGCAGCGATTGGACGCAATGGGCTACTTCCCCAGCCGCAAAGCGAGAGAGTTAGAACTTCCCCGGCCACGTTGCCCGCATAGCGACCCCCGAATTTGCAGATGTGCCAGGTCGGGTTCCGGGACCCCCGGGTCCCGCGCCCCGCGCCCCGCCCGCCTCGGCCCGGCCCCGTCGCCCGTCGCCCCTCGCCCCGCGGCCGGCAGGGGGCGCCCGAGCGCGGCTAAAAGGCGCGGCGGGAGCGGGCGGCCCCAGTGGCGAGCTCGGCGGCCGGTGTGCGGGGCCGGGAGCGATCGCCGCGGGGTGGAGCGCGCTCCGCAGACGCACAGCGGCGGGGCCCGACGGCGCTTCCTGGGGCTCCCGACCTGCACCCGCGCCCCTCGCCAGCCGCCCGCGCCCTGCCCAGGCGCACCCCGGCTCCGATGGCCCCCGACGCCGGGGCGCCCCCGCGCGCGCCGCGCCCGCGGCCCTGGACGGCGCTGCTGCTGCTGGCCGCGCTGCTTCCCGTCGCCTCCGCGGTGTCCGCCCCAGGTACGCGCGGCGCCGGCCCGGCCCCGGCTCTCGGCGCCCTGCTCGCGCTTCTCTGCGCACCCGCCTGTGCTGGGGGCCGCCGCGCTGTGCTGTCTGCGTGTCACTAACCTGTGCGTCCTCCTCGCTCGGCGGGCGCAGGGCCGGGCACGGGGCGCTCCGCGGCGGGAGGCGGGCGCCCGGACTCCGCGGGCACCAGGGCACTGCGGTGCTGCAACCGTGCCGTCGCGCCCGCGGGTCTGGAGCCCTCTGGTTGCCCGGGGAGATTCGAGCAAAGGAAAGGGGAAAGGAGAAGCGACTCCGGCGTTGGGAGGGGGTATGACTTTATCAGCCCAGAATTTCCCGGGGACGTAGGTGGGCAGCCTTCTTTCCTCGCGGGCACCTGTCAGCAGGCGGGATGGCTGTTGGACGGGTCGCGCAGGAGCCCAGAGTGAGGCAGAGAGGCTGGACTGTTGAGGAAGGGCCAGGGAAAGGCTGCGAGCTGCGGCGGGCCGTCGGGCGTCTCTGCGCTCAGGACCAGCAGTGCCCCAGGCAGTTGGAGCCCTGCACGCCCGGGTGGGAACTCCGGGGCTGGGGAAGACTTTTCAGAGGAGGGAGAAGGAAGTGGGCAGTGGAGAAGCTCACCCTTCCTCAAGCCGAGGCTGGGGCCAGGATGGACGCTTTCTTTGGGAACAATACTTTGGCATTAGAAGATGCCAGAACGCTCCTGCCACATCTCCTGCGCGTTTCACCCAGGAAGAGACAAGTCCGTGATGTGCTTTCTCATCCTAAGCCCTTGGTGGCCCTCGTCCCCACCTGCCCTGCTTGCATTTTCACACTTGAAACTGTGTGGGTTTTATTAATGACATCAGTTTGTAGAAATCCAAGAAGTAGGCATTTTTGTTGGTCGTGTTGTCTCCCTGCTGGGTTATAAACATTCAACTGCTATTCGGACCAGGGCGACTTGCTTTCTGATACTAAGTGTCTGCGTTGCTTTCTTGCCACAAAGATAAAGGGAGGGAAGTTGAGGGCCGCTGCTCTGTGACTTTTTGGTGGAGAGATCGTGCGTTTTGCTTGGTTCGGGTTTATGCCAAGTACTCGGGCACCAGATGCCACTGGTGTCAGCTGTACGGTCTTTTTTTTTCCCCTGCTAGCGATCTCTAGGAAAGCATTCACTGAATATTTTGTACAGTACTTGAAAGAATAAAACTATTTCAGGCTTGCAACTCCCCCACCTACAGCCCAATGGCTTTTGTTTTTCCAAGTGAAAACTTTCTGAGCGTCGAAAGAATTTTTATTTCAAAAAAACTATCTGAAACTGGACCCAGTGCTAACGGAGCTTTGTGGTGACCACAGCGTTGCCCCCTTTCGATTGCACTGCCACCTGCCCTGCGAGGGAAGGCTGTGGGGAGTGTCTGGAGGCAGGGTGGTTTGGGAGCGCTCTGGGAATCCCGCCTAGCTGTGAGCTCTTCCTTCTTCTGCCTTCTGCTCTGTAAATCACCGCGCTGTGGAATGTTGGAGTTGGAACGCGCGTTGGCACTTCTCCGCACTGTGTTGACGTGGGATTTGCAGGAAAACGATGACCAGACTAGGACTGGACAAAGGAGGACGAACGCATTTCAAAATGAATATTTACCACATCTAAACTGAATAATAGAAGGAAAGAAACAGACATAATGACCTGTGGTAGCTAGGGAAGATACCCCCCGGGGGGGGCACATGATTTATTTTGTGGGTTCCTTGGGAAGGCTTCTGTCTTTCTTGCCATACACAGCTGCAGTTGCTGCTCCAGACTTGTGTTCCAGATCCAACAGCAGGGCCCTGGACAGACTGTTCCCTCTCTCTGGTTGAATTAATGCATGGATCCAGCAAGCTACTTGTGTGTCGGCCCCACCCCTCCACCTCTGGGGCCAGAAGCTCTGTAAGGAGTTCACCCAGAGTTACATTACTAGTGGTAGACCACTATAGCTCCACAGGGACTTGCCTTATAATGGAAGTGATTCACAGGGCACAAACTCTGCAACTTAGGGTCAATAAAAAACAAAACAATAAGCAGTCAGCACCTACGCCAGACTCCCTCCATCCCTACAGTAGTCTACTGTGCAAACATTTAAAGTATGATGGTGCTTGCCAGTTTGATATGATTTATTTTTCTAAAAACATGTGGATACATGTGCACATTTATATTGGGGATCTAGGGATGGTTAGGGGTGACTTTTACTTCCTTCTTTAAAGCTTAAAGACCCCTCCAGGGAATCCTCAAGGTCAAAATTATTTTAAAAGTAATACTAGGGTGCTCTTTGCCTTTCTCCCTGTTTTGAGATTTGCACCAAGGGTGCAAAAGCTTGGTGGGTGAAATTGTGGGTGCTGTCATGAACCAAGGCAGGGATGCTGTTGTACACTAATAGTCACTGAGTTTTTCAGGCCTTAGCAGTTAAAAAAGGTATGTCAGTTTCAATTAAGAAGGTCCTTGATGCCGCAGTCAAATTATTAATTTCACCAAGTCTCTACCCTCGGATGCGTGTCTTTTTAATATTTTGTGTAAGGAAGTGGGAAGGACACATAAAGCAATTCTGCCGATGACCCAAGTTCAGTGGTAACCCCAAGGAAAAGCACTGGTGTGATATGTTGAGTTCCAAATTGAACTAGCTGCTTTTTTGATGGAATACCGTATTTACTGTATTTAGCAAAAGGAATGACTACAGATAAACTAAAGTAACTGGTTTGAATATTTGGCAGACTTTCTTTTCAACAATGAACAAAGGGAGCCTACTATGTCCAGTAAAATAACTGCTAGTATTTCTTGCCAGTGATAAAATTTGAACTTTTCAAGAGGATTTGAATTTTGCCAAGTTTTCTCCACTACCATAGGCTTCAAAAATTTCCAATACTTAGAAACTTTCTAATGAGATCAATGGTGATAATACATGCATCTGTTTTTAAAAAATATCATGTCATGAAACATGTCAACATTTGGGTGATTTGCAAAGCCAGCTGAACTTCAATAAACCCAAATGTCCAATGACTAGCCTTATGAAATGTTACATAGGTAAAAGATTCATTTGCAGTGCAAGATTACCCAATGAATTTTTTTAAGGTGCTGGGGATTGAACCCAGGGACTTGTGCATGCTAGGTAAACAGATTACCACTGAGTTATATCAGCCCTGGCTCAGTGGACTTATTTATTTATTTATTTATTTTTTGAGACAGGGTCTAGCTATGTTGCTCAGGCTGGCCTCAAACTTGTGATCCTCCTGCACCAGCCTCCTGAGCGGCTGGGATTACAGGTGTGTGCCAATGTGCCTGGCCTCCAATGGACTTTTAATGTAACAAAAAGTGAAAAATTCTTTACATGTTTTCAGATTCTGTAGTGCAATTAAACTTTAAGAAACTTCTCCTTGATTAGTTTTGGTGTAGTATCAAAGATTTTACAAAATTACTCAAAAAAGATATTATAATATTTTTCCAACTATATATCTGTGTGAGGCCAGATTTTCTTCAACCAAAACATCACATTGCAATAGATTGAATGCATAAGCAGACCAGAGAGCTAACTATCTTGTTAAAGGAATTTGCTAAGATGTAAAAACACTACTGTTCTTTTCACTATTTTTGTTTTAGAAAACATAGCTATTTTTCATAAAATATGTTTTTAATGTCAACATGTAAGGATATATTGTTGTTATTTAAAATGAATTAATACATACATATTTTAGTTTCTAATTTCTGACTGTACTAGGGATTGAACCCAGGACCTTGTGCATACTCGACAAGTACTCTACCACTGAGCTACATCCCCAGCATGACACTGATTTTAAACTTCTCTTAGTGTAACTTGTAGTATAGTAGATAAGGCTAGATTAAAAAACCAAGTAAAAATAATGGGATCTCTATAAATTTAAGGGTAAAAGGGATACAGAGGCCAAAAGTTTGAGAGCCACTGGCATACACAGAGGAAGTTAAAAATCAAGATCCCTGAGCCGGGCGTGGTGGCGCACGCTTGTAATCCCAGTACTTGGGAGGCTGAGACCAGAGGATCCAGGTTCGTGGCCAGCCTCAGCTACCTAGTGAGGCCCTTTGCAACTTAGTGAGACCCTGTTTCAAAATAAAGAATAAAAAAAAATAGGTCTGGGGGTATAGCTCGGAGGTAGAATGCCCCTGAATTCAATCCCCCGTACTGCAAAAAAAAAAAAGAAAAAAAAAATCAGCACTGTCATCACTGATCTAACGCACCTTGGGCTAGTCAGTCTTCACTGACAGACAGACCCAGCAGATGGAGAGTCCATCCATCTTTAGAAGCCCTTAGATGTTTTCCTGTGGCCCAACCTGCCTGCACCTCTGCAGGGTTTCCCTCCACTCCTCTCATCGTTGCAGAGAGGTGGTGACTGTGCCCCTTCCTTTTATCTTGTGTCCTGGAGCCCAGCAGATGGAAGACCTGTTGTGTTCATTAACTGAGCACAAAATTCATTATTGTGAAATTAGAGGTCGTAATAGGATTGCAGAGTGACAGTTCATGTCCCTGGGAAGTCATCACCAACAGTTGCAGAGCATTATCAATATGTCTTACTAGGACCATTCATATCCATATTTAATTCACAAAGGCCTATTCCCCAGCAAGAGGAGGGGGTGGGGAAGTGGTGGAGTGAACAGTATCTTGTTGCTCTCATAACAAATGACCACAGACCCAGTGGCTTAAAGCAACGCGGATTTATTTATTATCTTACAGTTCTGGAGGCCAGAAGTCTACAATGGGTCTCCCTGGGCTGTGTTCCTTCTGGACGATCTGGGACGGTGTGTTTCCTTGCTTTTTCCAGGGGTGAGGAGGTGTGGACGCCTGGAAGCCGATAGGCCCCATTGCTGATTAAGGACCAGACATCTTTTCATGGTTCCCTATGGAACTTAGGGATGTCTTAGGTTATTATTAAACCTATGCACTAGGGGCTTTTATTGCAGTTAAATAATACAGAGGTGAGTGTTTAAAGGTATAAAAGTAAAGAGAGAACAGAATATGTATGTTTTTACTTGTGAACGCATAGACTACATTAGGTTAGAAGCAAGCTTAAAACTTTGGTGCCTTTGGGAGAATGACTGGCCACTCTTTCACCCACGTCTTTTACCAGCGTTAGTAGATGTAAATTAGAGCATTTGGAATTCTAAAGGGGGAGCATCCCTTTTCCTCTTAAAGTCCTCTTATTTAGGACTGTGCATCTTCTCCCCGGGCCTGACGGGTGGCTGCACTTGCGCTCTGCGGCCCTTAGAGGGCGCCCCTGGCCTTCCGGAGGCGTTTCCCCTTCCACTTACGCCTTAGCTGGAGAGAAGCCCTTAGCGGTAGCTGTGGCTTTAGAGAGATAAGACAATTGGGAGGAACATCCAGCGATCGCCTTCGTTTTTCCCTTAGCACTTGCCTTTTTGCGACTTCGCTACTCACTGGATCTTCCTTCAGATACGAAGTTGAGGGACGCGTCACTCATTGAGCCCACACGACTGCATACTCTCAATTTCCAGTTAAACATTAATAAGAAAGGGATCTGATGCCTTAAACTTAGAGTTGGGCTCAGCAGCTGGTTAGCAGTCGGGGTTCCGCCGGTGCCTCTGCAGGCCCAGGCCAAAGCTGCGGCAGCTGGGAGATGGGGCGAGAATCAGGGATTTGAGAGGGCCGTGGTCTGGGCACCCCCTCCTTAGCCCTCCTCAGCCCCTTCCAGCTCCCTCTGTCTCTCCCCTCCACCCCCAGTGCTGATTTTTGTAGCAAGGGGGAATAATGCAAACTATTTTAATCATAATAATTAGAATACACAATATGCAATGCAGTGCTTATAAGAATAGCAAATAACTCTAGAGCTATTCATGTTGATTCGAAAAGAGGAAATATGTTTTTTCTACCCAGGTCTCCCCTTCATGGCAAAACCTTGCCATTGTGGCTGTTATCATAATTGACAAAGTATAAGCCACATAATTCTGTTTTCATCTTTATGAGGAGTTCCTAGGTGGACATTTTAATTTCCTTTTAATAACTACTGGTGGATTGGAGTGCTGGCGAGTCTCCAGCTCCCCGCGTGTTATTTCACTCAATTTCCATGGTCGCCGTGTGAACTTGGCGGTTTCCTCATCTCTCTCCTATGGGAACTGAGTTCAGAGCGGTGAACGGATTTCTCCAAAGTCCATAATCTGGCTTGTGCTTGTCCCGGGATCTGCACCCACATCCTCTGGTCTCCCTGCAGGCCGTGCGGGCTCTCGTGGGTCAGGGCGTTTGCTGGCTTCCCCTGTTTTCTTCTCTAGGCTGGGGGAGAGTGCCAGCACCCACATTTCTGATTTGCTCAGAGCACCCTTCTGAGTCCACTGTCCCAGGGTGGCTACTGGCTGTTGAGAAATGACTCTGCCTCGCACGGAAGTGTGCTGAACTCGGGTAGGGCTCCACTGAAGATGGAGCAGCGGGGAGCCTAGTTTCTGTTACAGAATAGATTCGGCGTGTGGGGAGGAACAAGGTCCTCCTGTGGGAAGCATCCTGTAATGGTGGGTCCCGTTGAAACTTGCCCCAGCAGCTCCTCAAGGCCGCCTGCCTGTCTGAGCTGTTCTGTACACCCTTTGCCATCTAACACCCTGGCTCACTCTGAATGCCCCACCCTGAGGACGGAAATCACAGCTGGGAGCCTGCCGGGACTGTGATTTAATGAAAAGGTTCCTGCAGTCACACTTTGTGCTAAGACCTTCAAATCTGTTTACTGTTGGCCATTCGAGTCCAGGAACGACGCTGAGAAATGTTAGTTGCTGATCTACACGGTTGACAGACCCCTGCCTCTCCCAGAGGTGGTGAGGCTAAGACTAATCGTGCTAAAGGATTTTGAAGTTGTCAGAAGAAATGTGTCATTTAAATGCTGGGTTTTGCTGGGCACCGTGGCACATGCCTGCTATCCCAGTACTTGGGAGACTGAGACAGGAGGATTGCAGGTTCACGGACAGACTCAGCATCTTAATGAGGCCCTTGGCAACTTAATGAGACCCTATTTTAAAATAAAAAAGAAAATAGGCTGAGGATATAGCTCAGTGGTAGAACGCCCCTGGATTCAATCCCCAGTACCTCAAAAAACTAAAACTAATAATAAATGCTGGGTTTTGTTTTTTAGGAGCTGTTATACCTGTCACCTCTCTGTCTAGTTTTTAAAGTCCTGACCCAACCACTGATTTTTCCCGTGTGACTTTGGCAGGTCACAAGTCTTGCGGCCTTTTTCTCATCTGATAAATGAGGGAACAACTGAGAGATTCTAAGGCCCTCTAATTCTAACCTTGGGGAAGTCTCCATTTGAAGGGTGTGCACTCATTCATCCATTAATGTATTCAATCAATCGATCAATTGGCAAGTGTCAATACGTGTAAGACAGGGCTACATCAACACAGAGAGCACACAGGTCGGGGCAGGGGGAGGGAGGAACGTAGGACAGGTGTTGCACCTTAGGCAGAGGTCACAGGTGCGGTGGGCGTGGAGCACCTGGGAGGTCAGGACTTGAGCTGGTTTTGAAGCTCGTAGGCATTAGTTAGAGAAAGAGGACAAGGCAGGGCATCTCTGGTGGCAGAACGGACGGTGCCCACACGTGAACCGTGAGTGGCGCTCTGAGGGCATGGTGACATCTGGGTAGGAGGGCGGACAGAAGGCAGGTCAGGGGTTTGACCTTAATCCAGTAGTGGCCCTGCTGTGCGTGCTGGTGCTGGTTGGGTGGTGTCGCTCGGGCAGCCCCGGGCTGGGCCAGGGGGGCAGGTGCGCTTCGGGCTTCTTTGATATTTGCTTACTTATTTGGGGCTTCAGGGTGTTTCTTCATTTCAATATAGACCTAACGTCAGCTACAGCTACCGTCTTCACCTTCAATCCCATCGCATTTGAAGGCCATTCTTTGTTCCACACTCTGAAATGGCTCAAACGCTCTGGAACAATCCCCCGTTGGAAAGGGGCCCAGGGTACCACGAATCTTACATGTCACCTCTGGGCAGTCACGCAAGGGTCCTGAGCCACCGAGTGCACTGGCTCGGGGCCAGGGTGGGCCTGTGAGTGGCACTCAGTGGGTTTCCAAGGGAAAGCCCGTGGCATCCAGGAGCTGGACTGGAGAGGAAGTGCGTGCGTAGCATTTATTTGGACTGCGCACAGAGTGGGGAAAAGCACGTGCTGCCCTGGGGGCCGCGGATACGGGTTCCTTATGCACCAAGCCTGTGGCCGGAGCTAGTGAGCACTCCATAGACATCTAGAAGGGTGAGCAGCGGTGGCTCCTAATTTGGGATGACACCATGTTTTTCTGGACATGACGTCTCATGGGCGGTCACCGCAGGGCTGGGCAGAGGTGACAGGAGTGAATGGGGGAGCCAGCAGGTGTGGTGCCGTGCCTGCTCACTGTGAGCTGCACGCTGAAGAACCAGGCAAGGGGCTGCGTGGACAAAAGCTCCATGAAATTCACCCCCACCCTGGGGGAGGTGGTTCTCTGGGACCATGGAGGGAAAAGCCACCAAGATGACACAGGCACAGGGAAGCCCGCTCGTTCTTAGGATTGTTTATAAAATCACGTCCCTGCAGAGGGGGCTCAGCGTCTCGGATGGGCACGTGCTGGCAGAGGACGCGTCGTGCTCGGGGGGCAGGAGGCGCAGGGGGGCTTTCACCAGGGCCCGCTGGCTGCGTGCACGGTCAGAGTTCTGTAGATCACCTCTCCGTGCTCATTCTATTGCGCCCATCCCTGTGACCGTCAGCATTCTGGAATTCACTATTGTCCATAAACCCTATTTTTTAAAACTGTTTTTAAAAGGCTTTTATTTGGAGGTAGCTGTAGATTCCCATGCAGCTGTGGGAAGTACTACAGAGGTCCTGTGCGCCCCGCACACAGTTTCCTCCAAAGGTGACATCTTGCACAAGTATGGTAGCATATCCTGCCGGAAGTGGACTTTGGTCTGTCCACCAACCTCATCTGGAATTCACCAATTTTTATGCTTTCCTTTGTGCGTGTGTGTGTGTGTGTGTGTGTGTGTGTGTGTGTGCAGTCGTACTTTGGAGAGATTGCAGCAAATGCACTATGATATGTAGTGTGTGTGTGTGTGTGTGTGTGTACAGTCATACTTTGGAGAGATTGCAGCAAATACACTATGATTTGTAGTGTGTGTGTGTGTGTGTGTGTGCGCGCGTGCGTGTGCATGCGCATGTGTATGTGTATGTGTAGGGGGGTTCTGTGTGATTTTGTTCCATGTGTAGGTCGTGTGACCACAGCCAAGATGCAGAACAGATCCATCTGAAGGATTCCCCCTGCCACCCTTTCAGACCCCACTTCCTCTCCTTGCTCTGCTCCACCCCAACCCGACAAACCTCTAATCTGTTCTCCTACACTCTGATTTGTGTCATTTCAAGAAAGTCATATGAGTGAGATCGTGGAGTATGCAACCTTTTGAGATTGGTAAAAACTCATCATCATTATTACTGTTGTTTCTGAGATACTAGGGATTGAATCCAGGGGCATTCTACCTCTGAGCTATATACCGAGTCCTTTTTGTTTTTTATTTTGAAGCAGGGCCTCACGAAGTTGCTGAGAGTCTCCCTGAGTTGCTGAGCCTGGCCTGGAACCTGCAATCTTCCTGTCTCAGCCTCCCAAGTACTGGGATTACAGACATGCACCACCGTACCCAGCTAAAACTTATTTTTAAAAATGATTTATTATTCTTGCGATTCCTATGGATAGCTTGCAAGCATTTTTGCCTGAACCAAGATAATCATGATATGTAATTCTGCATCTCAGGGCAATGCCACTTCCATCCCAGTCCAAGTCACCTCACCTGGATTATTGCATCAGCTCTTATCTGGTCTCCCTGCGTCTGCCTTGCTCCCCACACTCTGGTCTCAGAACAGCAGCCACAGTGACTCTCATGAGGCCTGATATTACAGAACCTTCCGGTAGCTCCCCATCTCCCTTGGACATGAACTAAGGTCCTAATGAATCTTCAAGGCTGCACGTGGTCATTGATACACGCTCGCTCCCTCGCCCTCAGCTCCAGCCTGCTGGCCTCCTTTGCTGGTCCTCTGATGTACGAGGCTCCTGCAGCCCCCGGGCCTTTTCCCTTGCTGTGCTCTTTGCCAGACCAACTCGCCACCAATGTCTGTGGGTGCATGCCTCAGCCTCAGCCTTGTCAGGTTCTTTATGCAACATCATTTTCTTGGGAGGCCTCCCTGCCTCCAGCAGTGTAATCCTGGTCATATTGCCAGAATTTCTCCCAGTTTTAGTTTTTCTTCCACACCCTCATCACCACCTGATGCTCATGAGTTTTTCTTCCACACCCTCATCACCACCTGATGCTCATGGTCATTGGCCGTCTGCCTCTGCTGGAACGTATGCTCCGGGAAGGCAGGGCGTTTGGCTGGTTTTATTCTCTCCTGAATCCTCAGCGCCTCCAATGCTGCCTGCAGACTCTAGCTGCTTGGAGAGGTGGGTGCGTGCCCAGTGGTTGCATATGCCTTTCCTGGTATTAAGAAACATTAAATCTATTTCTGTATGCTGACCTACCACCAGTGGGATATGTGGGGGGTGGTGATGAGTATGGGACAGTTCCCTGCATCTCTGTGGGGTCAGCATATGCATTATTAAGAGAGTTGGCTGGGCGTGGTGGTGCACACCTGTAATCCCAGTACTTGGGAGGCTGAGACAGGAGGATTGCAGGTTCGAGGCCAGTCTCAGCAACTTAGGGAGGCCTTCCACAATTTAGAGAAACCCTGTTCCAAAAATAAAAAATAAAAGGGCTAGGTATATAGCTCAGAGGTAGAATATACATGAGTTCACTCCTCAGTACCAGAGAGAAAGAGAGAGAGAGAGAGAGAGAGAGGAGAGAGAGAGAGAGAGAGAGAGCACTTGTGCTGGGAGTCCAATCTGCAGTTGGAGTGAAGAATTCTATTTAAGTGGTATATTAGCATCTTGGGACTGTTGCAACAAAGTACCACAAAGTAGGTGGTGTTAAACAATAGAGATTTATTTTCTCACAGTTCTGGAAGTCTGAAGTCTGAGATCTATAGGTTGGGTCGGTTGTGCTGGCTCCGAAGGCCCTGGGAGAACCTTTCCCTGCTTCTTCCTAGTTTCTAGTGGTTTCCTTGGCTTGTGGATGCATCACTCCGATCTCTGCCTCAGTGTTGCATGGTGGCCTCCCTGTGTCTTCTCCTGTAATTATAAGGACACTGGTCATACTGGGTCAGGGCCAATCCTAACCCACTATGACTTGGTTAACCTGGGCAAAGACCCTATTTCCAAATAAGATTCCATTCACAAATGTCAGGGCTCAGGACTTTAGTGTATCCTTCTGGAAGTCACCATCAACCACAACACACAGCAAGCCTGCCACCAAGATTCCTTTTCAATAGGTGGACAAGTTCATTATAGCTGCCCACACTGGGCTAGAGTCCGGAAGACGTGAATAATGACTCCCATGGTGTGTGTGAATCGTCAACCCGGAGTTCCAGAGACCCCCGGACATTCCAATGGGCTTCATTCTTAGGACAAGCCTGGCTAGCCTGTCGCTGATAAATTAAGCAACAAATAATTAACTCAGATCTTCTATGGGCCTGTCAGTGCTGGGCTCTGAGGCACTGGTTACAAAGATTTACTAATAAAGAAGTTGGGATTAATGTGGTAATAAATAGTGACAAATGAATATGGTGAGCATAGGGATTTAGGATCAGTTAGCACTTTCTAATCATCTTCTGTCTACTTACCAGGTATGGTGTTTTTCCACCAATACATGGAGAATTATAAGATCTTCTAGAGAAACCACCACATTTGCCTGAGGACGTTGATGGGCGCAGTTTGACTCAATCTACATTTTGTTCCTGTTCAATAAGATTTGGGATGGGCCATTCATTGTCTTTCTTCTATCCAGCTTGTCTTCTCTAGTTGAGACTCTAAGTGATGAGATAGAGCAGCCTCACTATACGAAGAGTATTCACAGGCCTTGGGTCTGACAGCCTTCGACGTTCTTATCTTATGGGAAGCCACCATGTTCTTTCTCCTTTAACATACACAAGGTCTGCTCTGTTTATAAATATCATTTATACCCCACCCAACAATTTCATTCTACTATTTTCTGACAGACTGGGGGAATCAACACATCTTCTTGTGGTTAATAATCCTTAGAGTCTATTTAAGTACCTACAGATTTCTGAACAAACCACACTCAAAGGATGCCAGTTCAGGGGCTGATCTTACTTCCACAGTTGTATGACTACACTTTCAGGTCTAGCACTTAGAGAGGGAAGAGGTCTGGAAGACAAGACACAGGATGTCGTCTGAACAGGTTGTGCACCCCTTATGAAGAGAATAAGGATTTTGACTTGGGGTCCATGGATGAGTCCCATGGGGTCCACTGGCACTCTGAAATTAGAATATATTTTCATTACAGGGAATAATTCAGAGCCTCCTGAGAGGAAAGGCTGGATTATAGTCTCAGAGAGGGCCTGACTACAGGTCCTCTTGGAGTTCAAGCCATGGGAAGCAGTGACCCTGGGGTCCCACAGATATGGAAAATCCCTAGAAAGGGCCCTCCTTGCTTATCACCATTGCCATACTTTGTTCCCTGATCATCCTAGCTATGGGAGGACTGCCTTTCCTCAACCCTTCTGGGCTCTGATAATGTTTATTTTTGTAGCACTCAGCCGGTATTAATACCCTTGCTCTTCTTTTCATTTGCTTCTCAGTAGATTGAAGACCATTATCTTCCTTGCGAATCTTGAACTAATTAAATTGTTTTCCCAGGGGAGTGCCTTGCTTAGCAACTCTCTGTCACCCAACCGAATAACACATCCAGAGCTGCTGGCCTTTGAAGGTGGGACACGTGAGTTGGGATTTGACTGGGTATAACTGCTTGGTCATGGAGAGTGTTGAAGACCATTTGGATACATGATTGATGGACAGATTGAAGAGTGGGGTTGAATCAGGTCATCTAAGTTTCCACTTTTAAGATTTACAAATTTGAATTCACCTATAATCCCAGTACTTGGGAGGCTAAGACAGGAAGATCCCAGGTTCAAGGCCAGCCATAGCAACTTAGTGAGACCCTCAGCAACTTAGGGAGACCCTATTTCAAAATAAAAATATTTAAAAGGGTTGGGGGTGTAGCTCAGAGGTAGAATGCTCCTGGGTTTAATACCCAGTACCCAAAAAAATCTAATTCAAGGTATCTTTCCCAAAGCTGAGGCGAGGGAGGAGTCACACTCTCTCCTGCTGGGAGGAGAGAGAACTGGCTGAGAGCCAGGATACTGAGAACCATACACGTCATTTTCTATTGGGTTTTGGTTCATAATATCACTTGTCCTACAGTTCTTCTTCCTAGTACTGATGCCTCACATTTTTGAGTGCTTATGATTTTGTTTCATGGTTTCTCCTCAATGAGCATCAATCCTATGAGGTGGGTTGGGTAACTGTTAACTCCTTTTGTAGAAAAGGAACTAATCATGTTTGATATTTGCAGAGAGAAACTTCAGTGACATATTTGCTTTGATTGGGGCCCTTGGAGGGGGAGGATGATCTAATTAGAAGAGGAGGGAAATGGGCTCTTCTCAGCCTTAGCTTGACTTAACATTGATGGACAATCCTTTCTTCCTGGAAATCTCTCCTCTCCTGGCTCCCACAATGCAACTCTTTCCCTGGTTCTCCTCTTTGTCACCAATATTTCAGGTTTAAAACATCTCCTTTCCCAATCATCCCTCAGACATTTATGTTCTTTGGGGACCACTGGAGATGACATGGACAGTAGACGTACAGCTCCGAGAAGCCAGGGTTGGAAGCGTGAGTTCAGGAGCCATCAGCATAGGGATGAAGCTTGCAATCACAGAACCGGATGTGCCAACCTAGGGAGAGGACTCAGAGAGTGTGCGGAAGAGGAGCTGGGCTGGAGCTGGGCTTTGAAGCATGCGTACATTCAGAGTTCTGGGAAAGGAGCCCAAGAGGAAGTGGCCACTGATGTGGAAGAGAAACCAGGGAGTATGGTGCATGGAAGCCAGGAGGCCGTGGCCAGGGGAGACAGGACAAGAGGCTCTTCTAGGAGGAGTGGTGCTCGACTGTGTTGGAAGAAAAGTAAGCCCAGGACCAAGAGATGAGGACTTGGTAACATGGGATCTTGCAGACATGCACAGGATCCCCTTCAGGGCAGTGAGCTCATGCATTCCCATGGATTCAGCTGCTACTGGTGGCTTTGGTTCTGATTTCATGCAGGCCTGTGCTTATCACTTTTAGTTGTAATTATGGCTGAGAGGCAGCAAAGAATAGTAGAAAGAGGGAGGAGTGTGGTTGCAGATAGGTCTGGGTTTGAGCACTCTCACTCTCTGGCTGAGTGCCCTTTTGGGCAATTACTTAACTCTCTAAGACTCAGAGGAATTCCAGAGTGTAGAGCACATGGTGGAGTGGGGATTCCAGGGAAAATATCATGATAATGTAGAATTCCTGTTAGTCACGTCGGTATCCCCAGTGCCTAAACTTAGAATCTGACACCTCGTGGGTGCTCAGTTAATATCTGTTGGATAGATGAGTAGAATGGCTGGAACTAAGTAGATATTCAACCAATGTCCATTTCCTTTCTTCTCCTTTACTTCCTTACAACTTTTTTAAAAAAATCACAAATGGACTCGCTGCAAAACTTAAAGTTTTTGTTCATTAGGGATGTTGAGCATTTTCCCCCTCCTTATCGATCGATGGCTTGCTATACCCATCATCATCATCAAGTGATCACCTGAAATACTTTTATTTATTTATTTATTTATTTATTTATTTTTTGCGGTACCGGGGATTGAACCCAGGGGCGTTCTACCTCTGTGCTACACCCCCGACCCTATTTTTTTATACTTTATTTTGAAACCAGGTCTCACGAAGTTGCGGAGGGCCTCACTAGGAAGAGAGAGAGAGAGAGAGAGAGAGAGAGAGAGAGTGCGCTGAGGCTGGCCATGAACCTGGATCCTCTGGTCTCCGCCTCTCAAAGTACTGGGATTACAAGCGTGCGCCACCACACCCGGCCCTGAAATACTTTTAAAAGTGGCTCATGAGAGACCTGCATTGTCACTGGGTCCCTGTGGCAGCTGGCTTCTGGTCACGTCTGTCAGTCACCGAGTTTCTTACCTACTTCCCCACAACATGGGCCTGGCCTCTCTTCTAAGGGTATTTTTCAGAAAGCTTTCTGAGTTAGATGAGTGGCGATTTGGGAGACAGAAGTGCTGTGTGTTTAACATAGTTAGACAATGACTTTCACATTTTGGGAAAAGGAATGAGTTTTCAGGGAGTTTTTTTTAGCTGGCATGTCAAGTAGTTTCTAGTAGGCTGAGTTGAAGCCGGGCCAGCAAACAATGGCAATTCTTTAAGAAACTATTTCTGGGTTGCGAATTGAATTTGAAGAATGCGCAAAAGATTCCACAAAAACCTGGAAAGTACTAGTTTCTACTTGGGTCTCCGATGCCATCAACAGGCATGAGCCCGGTATCCCCTTCCCAACCCGAGGCATCTGCTCTCTCAGTCCTTTGTATTCTTATTGTTGATAGAAGTAAATACATCCACGGAATCCCTCCGATTCATCTTTCTAAACAATTCTGGAAAACTGGAGGGTAGATGGGGAAAATTTGTGTTTTATTTTATTTTTTTCCTGGAACAGTAGCTTTTGCTTGTATTAGTTTGTAAATAAAATGTCCCAAAGCTTAAAGCCTCAAATCCTGAGGAGCAAGTTCTGCCAGCTCTGTGGGTCAGGTTCGTTCCACTTTCTGGCTGAGTCGTTTTGGGGGCAGATGTACTTGCTCAAGTTGATGGCATACTGACAGAGTGCCGACATTGCCAACATTAAATTCTCAGGGCGAACTCCTTAAAAACCATAAACACCAAGAAATTAAAGTGAACGCAGCTCTCATTTAGACATTTAGAGGAGAAGACTCTCGATTTTGTGGATCCAGAAGTGACAATGTGATAACACATTATCTGATCAACAGTGGCTACACAAGGAAGGCAATCATTTATCTCACTCACTTGTACCCTTGGGAGCAGAGAGACCAGGCTTTGCTCAGGGTTCGTCAAGGCTGCCAGGGACCCAGGATCACTCCAAGTTCCAGTCTGCCATCACTGGCCACGTTGCCATTCTCCAGCTCCTCACCTCATGTTTCAAGGTGGCTGCTACATCTCCAGGTGTCATGTTGCTATCCCAGGAGAGGAAAAAAGGGGAGGAAGATGCAGAAGGCCACAGGCACATGACAGTTGAGCTGACTCCTTCAAAATCCTTTGCCGGAAGTGGCAAAGCGCTTCCTTGCCTGGGTCGTTGGCTAGACGCTCATGTGTTTATCCTAGCTGCAAGGGAAGCGGAAGAGTTGCTACTGTTTGATGTTTAGTATTCTAATCATACAGTGGAGGGGGACAAGACATAAAGAAGGTGGGACTGACTGGCTTTGGGGTAGTCAGTCCACAAGGTCCCCCGTGGCAGACTCCAGCTTCCATGCACATTGCTAAACTATTATAAATTAGTTAGGAAACTCGACTTGAATGGGATTTATAAAAGTCCAGCTGAAAGCATTTCAGAAAACATCTTGAGGGGAAAGGCAGATTTATTTTAAGAGCATCCTTTGGGCAAACTACAGTCGGTCCCTGTTCACTTGAGAATTTGGTTTTAGTTTTGCCAGTGCCGTTTATTTTGAAATAGAAGTCCTTGATGTTTCATTTTATTGTTCCATTTTTATGTTTTCCTGCTCTGCCATTCTTTCCCAGGCTAGAGGGGAGTGGGGAGGGAGAGGCAGAGTGGGAAGATAATGAAAGCAGATCATGTAAGGAAAACTATATTGAATATTCCTTCTCTTCACTCCAATTTCACTCCGAATGTAAATAAAGAACATTCTAGGCCAACTTTGTCATAAGAAGCTGTTAACCCCTGAGCACATCTGAATGGAGGGCTGTGTTTCCTGGAAGCACGGGGTTTGTGCAGGTGGCCTTGCATGGGGGTCAGGTGCTCTTTCCCTAGACGTCCCCTGTGCAGCAGCAGGGCCTGGTGGCCTTATGCACAACCAGTTTACAAGCAGCGCCCAGGCAGAGCCAGGCGATGCAGGGTTTGGGTGCAGTTTCTAAAGTCCAAGTGTGGGCATTGTCTTTGCTGGCATGCGACCACTTGAAACCTGCCAAGGTGGACCACACGTCCCCAGACACAGGCGAAGGACATGTGGCATGGACAGTCTGGAGTGGCCAGCAGTGGCTCTGACACCCTCTACTTAAAGAGTGGCACGTGGCTGTGTTTTGAGATTTGGATACTTTACCATCTGGCTTCTTTGAGCTGATAAAGAAGAAAATATGTGATTCACAATTGTGTTCAGTGACCATCCAGTGCCCTATGAGCACACTGGCATGGGTGCCTGGGATTTGGCCTTCCAGTCTGAATAAAACGATGCATTGTTGCCATAGAAAAGCTGAAAAATGTCGGAGGGGCCAGGGACAACTGCAGGGAATTCAGGTTTAGCCAAGGTGGTTGGAGAGGTGAGCAGGGTGGTCCAACTGGCTCCTGTATTCATGTGGGAGCCAGAAACGGGGATGCTGCAGCACCGGCTAGGACATCCCAGGTGGTTCTGAGTCTCTGTAGCTCCTCACCAGTAAATGCGACAGGACACTTTTGGGTCCCGGGGTAGAATCCAGGACGTTAGCGTTATCTGGGGAAATGGACTGGGTGCTGAGGAATGGGAACCAGCAATAAAGCCTGCACCGCTGGGGTCTGTTTCCTTGGCTTTCCTTTACTTCCGGGAGAACAGGACAACTGCTTGTCTTGATGTTTCTCTCTGACCTGACGACAGCACGGTGCGGCCTCCCGATGGTGGGGTCAGAGTTTTTGTGTGCAAAGTCCTTCCAGCTCCCTGGAGTGTTTTATAAGTTCAGACTCTAGAAACCTGGAGTTTGATTCCTACGTAATCAATGGCAGCTGTGCAAAACACTTTGATGAAGCCTCGAGCGTGTTCAGAAGTGGCAGGAGGAGCCAGGCTACTATTTTTTTTTGGTTATTGTTGTTTTGTTTGTTTTTGTGGTACTGGGGATTGAACCCAAGGGTCTTCTACTACTGAGCTATGCCCCCCAGTCCCTTTTGCTTTTTATTTTAAAACAGGGTCTCACTGGCCTCAAAGCTGTGATCTTCCCAAATCTGTGATCCTCTCAAAGCTGTGCTCCTCCCTGTCTCAGCCTCCCAAATACTGGGATTACAGGCATGTGCCACCATGCCCTACTCAGGCTAGAGTTTTAATACTCAGACTGTGTCTACTCAACACCTGCTGGGGGGGGCAGTCAGTCATCTGTCCATTTTATGTGTATTAGTTTTATGTCACATAGTCACGAAACAACCTGTACTTCAGTTCTTTTTTTCCTTTGGGGCAGGGGGAAGGAGGTAATAATTATTTGGCAAAAATAATTCCAACATCCATTTGAAAAATTATTTACAATTCAGTCAGTCTTTTCAGTGTTTTGCTCACATCTTGCCAACCACCTGCATGCTTCTGAATTTCTCAGTGTTCCTGGACTGTCTGGTATTATAAAGATGATAGCTGAGTTTTTCCAACTTTCCTCTCAAGTAATAGTCTCAAAGTTGTATATCACATTGATTCCCATCCCTAGGCTGTACTGCGGTTTTAGGACATCCTAACCTTTTCTGGCTTCTCTCTGGGATTTTTGGTCAAAGACTCGTGGTTATACTGAGATTCGTGTTTTCTTCGTTTTAGAGGCGATTTCCCATGAAAAGTCAAACTTGAATTTCAAACAAGGATGAAGTAGGGGAACTTATGTAAACATGAAGGTTTTTTTTTTTTTTGCATAAGAGAGCAATTTTTTGGTGTACTTAAGAAATCATTTTAGCATTTGGGGGTTTTTCTGGGACTAGTCTGTTTCAGAAGCCCTTAACATTCCTTTAGGGGGGCTTCTTATTGTCCCTGCCTGTTCCTCTGCACCCACTGCCCAGCTGGGTGGGCTGCAGCAAGGGCTCAGCTGGGAAGAGCAGCCACTGACCGCTGGTATTTGCCTTCATTTCTACAAGTGGGTCTACCCTGCAGCTTTTGTGATCATGTGCACTGGCTCCTGGAGCAGCTTCCAAAGGTTATTTTCGACTTTCACAGAAGACCTTGATTAATAATGCTGTGGTTGATCAGGATCTGAATGTAGATGGCAAAAATTCAGTTTGAGCTAATTTAGGTTACAGAATTCATGGGCTCTTGGAGTTCTGTACCATGGGAAGGGCAGGAATTAGGGAGGCTTAGAACCAGGGCTCTATATCGGTCTGTTTTCTGTTGCTATAACAAAACACTCAAGGCTGACTGTTTTATAAAGAAAAGAGATTTATTAGCTCACAGTTTTGGAGACCGAAAGTCTGAGACTAGGAAGCCCCACCCTTTTGGCTTCTGGTGGGGCCCCGGGTCTGCAACAGAACATGGCAACACAGTGGAAGGGAAATTAACCTCATGGGGAAGGGGCCAGGCATATGGGGATGCCTCTGTATCATAGCCCACTTTTGAGAGAGCTAGCTGGGAGCTACATTAATGTAACTAGCAAGTGCTATATTAATTCTTCTGAAGGGCATGCCCCATGACCTAATTACCTCCTACCAGGCTCTACATCTCTCTCTCTCTCTCTCTTTTTTTTTTTTTTTTTGGTACTGGGGCTTGAACCCAGGGCCAGGAGCTTGAACTCTGAGCTACACCCCCAGCCCTTTTTATTTTAAACCAGGGTCTTTCTAAGTTGCTAAGGGTCTCTGCGTTGCTGGTCTTGAACCTGTGATCCTCCTCTCTCAGCCTCCCATGTCCTAGGCTCCACCTCTTAAAGGTCCCACCACCTCTCGTTGCCATGCTAGAGACCCAGATTCCAGCACATGAACCCTGGGGGACACACCCAAGCCCAACCACACAGGCTCTAAACATTGCTCCAGCTCTCTCTTAATCTCCAATTCCTTCTGCCTGCAACACTAAGAGCTGGTCTCCCCCTTCACAGCTTCTTAACCAGAGACCAAAGGCAGCAGCTCCAGTTAGAACAAATCCAGCAAGGTCTTTGGGTGGCTTGAGGTCACGTGGTCACAGGTCTTTAGCTTGGAGAGACAGAACTAATGTGTATCCTCTCCACAGCTCATTTTGGATTCATTGCTTTGTAGAAGTTTTGGGGTCTTAGAACCCTAAGAATTTAGGAAATCGGGAGAGTGTGGATTCAACTGTTCTTGCTTTGGGGCACCCTGAAGGATCTGTACCAATTTCAGTGAAAGATGTTAGAGGCTGCAGAGGCTGAGGGAGCCCTGCCCCCACCTGAATGAATGGCCTCTGGCTGGAGCCAAACAGAACAAAAAGCAGGAGAGGAAAGCTATTTGGACTTTAATTTCTTTCGGTTTTAAACTAGAAGACAAAGAAGGTGTCACATTTGGACTTTAAATATTCCCTGGGAATTTTGTCATGGGAGGGATTTATATGAAAATTGGAGCATTTTTATATTGCTGGTATAGTATTATTAGAATATTTTTAGGCTGTCATGCCATCTCATTGCTTGAAGTCTAGTGGGCTTTTTCAGACATCATAAGCTGGGGAAAAATTGTGACTGACTAGAACAGGCCAGGACTGGATTTTCATCCTAGATGTCTACTTGGAATTGGCGAAAGAACAAGCCTTCCTCATTTCAGAACCTTCTGGGGCCTGTGGGGAGGTAGCCCCACCCGTAACCCCAGGAAGACACTTGCTGGACATGGATGAGTGTGGGGTCTCCTGAAGGTGGGGCTAGGTTGTCCTGATCTTTACCCTGAGGGGCACCTGCAGCTTGGCATAGGTTGGTTGTCACGGGGGTGATGAAGGGTATTAAGGCGCTCCCATTCTCTCCTCCGATTTTGCCAAGGAGCCATCACTGGAGTGGCACTTCTGGCCTCTCTCCTATCCCATCCTCCTCTGCTCCATGGCAAGCAGGGAGGGTCCAGCCTTGTTGGCTGACTTTCTCTACCTGGTGGTGTTAATGGGTTGGAAGCCATAGGCACATGGCTCTCTTCTGTGGCTCTGCCTTTTTTGGCAGAGGCTGCATTCAGCTCCTCTCTGGCTTCCGTGTCTCCATCAGGGAAGTATCAGGCTCAGCATCCCCTCTGGGTTCATATGATGGCCCAGAGCAGGGCGAGGCTTCAGGGAAACAAGAAGCACGGTGGTGGTGGCACACTGGAGCTGCGTTTCGTGATTCAACTTCATCAACAATACACACGATATTTCAATTTCTGACATCTTTATCTGTTTTCCCAATTTGGTATTGAATCCAAATGCTTACAATTAACACCTCCATGCCTCATGTTTCCAATTCAGGCAAAAGCTGCTTCATACAAACTTGTCAAGTGAAAAAAATTGATACAGAATTTGTTACTTATTGGTGCGTTAGGAAACATATAAGCCCTTTCTATTGCTTGCTCGAATGTATTCTGTTTGCTATTTGAGATATAAGGGGTGGTTCTGAGAATCAGTGACTTGTGTAGCACAGTATGACGAGGAGTAGCAAGACCCATGGAATAACTCAAATCTACTTTTCAGACTTGGTTTTCAAATCTAGTCAAACTAACTTGTAAGTACTTGGTAGGAAAAAAAATCAAAGAATAAATAACAGTTTTTATTCTTACCTCTATCACATCGGTCATTGCTTCAGGAAATACCTGGTTCTACCTCATTGCCATTTCACTTGTGGATTTTCTACCTCATCTGTGGGTTTCAGCGTCAGTACCTAAAAGGACAAGGTCAGTGGACCCCGTTTCAGTGCAGTCACAGACGTTAAAAAATATCACACGTTGATCAGCTGCCATTCGTTTCTAGAGGGTAAATTGCCTGTAAATCAAACTTCAGGCATCCATTCATTCCTCTAGTATTTGTTGATTGCTGATTATGTGCTAACACTTTCAGAGGTGTAGTATATTTGGCTTATATCACCCAGCTTCAAAATACAAGGGAGCAGATTCAAAGTAAGTGTCAGGTAGGAGAAAGTTTTTCCTTTGTTTCTTCCTTGGTTAGTAGTGCTCTTTTTTTTTTTTTGCGGTACTGGGGATTGAACCCAGGGGCGTTCTACCTCCGCGCTATACCCCCGGCCCTATTTTTATACTTTATTTTGAAACCGGGTCTCACGAAGTTGCAGAGGCCTCACTAAGTAGCTGAGGCTGGCCACAAACCTAGATCCTCCAGTCTCAGCCTCCCAAGTACTGGGATTACAAGCGTGCGCCACCACGCCTGGCTTAGTAGTGCTCTTGAAATCTTTTTCTCTCTCACACATCTATATTCCTTTCTCTTTTTACGTAAACAGAGAGCTTAATGAGGTGACTATATGGTATTTCAAGGAAATGAAGCAAAACAAAGGAACAAACTAATAGAAGCAACATTTTGAACCCAGCTTCAGTTACTGTTTTGGATCCCAGTTCTTCTAAGCATGACTTCCCCATGAACTGTGTACCCATTGATTCATCTTATTAACTGACTCTCAACTTTTCTTCTCTTTATTCTGAGCAATAGCTCTTGACAGAGCTCTCTTTAGAGGAAACCTATTTATTTCCATCTGCTGTGGATGCACCTGTCCACTCAAGGATGGTTCTGAGCATCTAACTCAGGTGTCTGAGTGGCAATGTCTGAACTAAGGGACTGAGCAGTAAGGTACTGAGTTTTATTTTCAGCATGTTCAGCTTGAAACTCACATGGAACTTTCATATAGGCATTAATTACAAATTAATATAAAATTGAGATATTTCACAAAAATCAGAATGTCTAGTTTCTTAGTGAAAAAATCAAAACCAAAATCAAATACAGAAACTTTGGGGCCTGAATTCCTTTTTGTCAATGGGAGAAAGGAAACTGAATTGTGCTTCAGGTGGTGCCCACTCTCCATGGTGTGATCCCCTTGCTCCATCTTCCTGGTCCTTCTAGACATTTGAGTTGGAGACCCATCTTTCTGGCCCTTGTAGGCATTTGAGTCAGAGACCCTGGGGTTGATCTCATCAGTGTTACATCTTTTTCTTCAATCATTTTCAGTGAGCCCTGAGGGTGTGTTCAGCAGAGGGTATAAAAATACATCAGAGTGGGAAGGTGAGGTGTTGTACCTTGTCCACTCTGAATAATGGACCCAGCAGATGTTGGTCAGGCTGGCCCTGGACTTAGCTCTGGGCTCGAACTTCCTGAGGACATTCATCAGCCCTGGAAAACTTCTTGATGGCTATGTGTGAAAGCTGAAGACCATCTTAGGACAGGCTTTGGAATCTAGAATCAATCTTTGAGCAGCCACAATCCTCACTTTGACCTTTTAACCAAACTGGCCTCCGGGAGCCCTCTGGGATAAGACCTGGAGTTTGGAGCTAGACCAAAGTGAGGGATCTGGGCTGTGTCCTTTTCCTTTTTCCATTCCCAAACAAACCAGTAGACATCTCATGGAAGCCATGGCACAGAAATGTCTAGCTTCGTAATTGCTGGGTATCTGAAAGATCACCAAAATATTATTTTGCCATTCAGTGCCCAGCAAAATATTCTTGAACCTGGACAAATGGACTGATATGAACTATGGCAATGACTTTGCTGTAGCATAAAATTGCTTGAGCCACAGCAGACTCTTGCTGCCTCATCTTCTGTCTGGAGCACCTCACCATCTGTCTCCATTCAAGACAGCCTTGAATGGGGGAGATGGGGAATGATGCAGGCAGGAAATTCTTTGTATTTAACCCTAAATCTCTTCAGCTGCAGCTCAAGCTCATTTCCTCATGTTGCATGCCACCGAGACACGAAGCAGCTTGTTACGGCCCTGCCTGTCATGCATTCTCTTAAGCCACCCCCAATGGTCCCATTAGGCTTGATAATTCCTGTTTTACTGACATTTGGGTCTGTGCTTTTTCTTAAGAGACACAGTTCAAGGGACATATAGCTTTACAGAATGCACCCAGTATCGTCTCCCTTAGATGAACTTACTGGAAGCTGTTATAAAAGGTTATATGCTTCAGATGTCTAGAGCAGTGGAGGGTCTGCACTAAGTTTGTGAGAATACTTAAGTGTCCACTGTGTCATACTTCAGCTGTATACTACCAGAATACTGATTCCTTACCAGGAACCTAGAATGCAGTCTGCAACCCCCAAAACCACTCTCATCCTCCTTCTGCCTTTATGTCACACTTAAGGCTTATAGTCACAAGACCTTCCAAACAATGATTAAGTCTAGAAAATATTGTCATACTTCTTCTTGCCTAAGAATATGTTCTCTGTCAAGTAATCTGAGTCTGTGCACATTGGTTTGTGCCTGCCAAGGACTGTCCTCAGTTATTTGCTAGTTTGATGAGTTCACCCGGAGCTGGGGCATTGGGGGTGAGGGGCTGAATGGCTGACAAGATCACTCTTACCAGTCTTCCCGTCCTGAAGTTAGCTGTGGGTGGTATTTACTAGGAAGCACCAAAAATGACATCAGTTTTAAATATCAAAGTTGATGGGAATCTAGAAATGAAAATATCTCATGATCAAGTCAAGGATTTTGATTCACTGGACCAAGCTATGTACGTTAAGAGGTAGGTGTGTGTGTGTGTGTGTGTGTGTGTGTGTGTGTGTGTGTTTGGTGTTGGGTGTGATCTATTGACCTATTGTGTTTTGAGAAACTGAAATTCTGGACTGATCTTCTGAGGATTGATGGTAAGGTTGCCTCTAGGGTGTGACTTCAGGACTCCAAAATGCCTTTATGCTCAGAAATGACCTCCACTAGGTAACACTAAAAGGCCTAGAATGCCAACACTAGGCAATCACTCTCCTGGTCAAGATTTTATCCTAAGAAGGCAATGGTTCCCAAGAGAGCACGTGGTTCACTTGCTCCATCCTTCCAGAGAGAGGGGGGGATGATGATGGAAATGGTCAACACAGCCATGCAGACCTCACAATCTGTTTTAAGATAGGAATGACTTCCTAAGTTTAAGTAGATATGGTCATTGGTTGTTTATCTTCAGGGACAGACTCCAAAGGTGTATGAACTGGGCTTTGGAGTTGGGCATTTAGCTCCTTCCCTGGTACTGCTGTGTGACTCTGGGCAGTTTGCCTCACCTCTCTGTCCCAGGCCTTGATTTTCCCATCTGCAGTCTGGAGTAAATGATACCTCACAGGGTATGTATTGTGAGCACCTCGTGCAATGTAAGTTTACCTGCTTAGAATAGTGAGTGGTACGTGGTAGCCACTCACTAAGACCCTTTCCCATCCCTCCACTCTCCTGTTGTTACGTGTTTTAGAATAGGTACCAACGCCAGCGCAGACAGTTGTTGAGTTGAGACACACAATGTGGTAGTATTTGGTCATGGGTTGTGGAGAACAAACAAAGTCACGTGTGGACAGACTTGGAAACACCGATTAGGGAGGCAGACACAATGATGCGCCTGAGATTTTGGCAACCAGAGGTATTTCCCCTTGCCTTTTTTACTTTGTTCATTGTATCAGAACTCCTGAGGGGTCTGAATGGCTCTCCCTGTGCTGGGCGGATGTGTCCAGGTGAATGTGAACTCTCATGAGCTACAAATCATCCTAGGCTGGGTCCAGGGACAAATGCAAGGCTGCTATGGTTTGGTAAATCCCCAAAGGCCCATGTGTTCAAGGTTTGGATTTCAGTCCATGGAGCTCTTGGGAGGCAGTGGAATCTTTAAGAGGTGGGGCCTAACGAGAGGTCTTAGGTCATTGGGGAATGCTTGTGAAGGGGATTCTGGGACTCCATTCTCTCCCTCCCTTTCTCTTTTGCTTCCTGGCGACCATAAGCCAGGCAGCTTTGCTCTGCCATGTTCTCCCACCATGATGAGCTGCCTCCCCACAGATCCAAGAGCAATGGGGCCAATCGATCATGGACTGAGAGCCCCAAAAATGTGAGCCAAAATAAACCTTTTCTCTTTGAAAGTTGATTATCTCAGGTGTTTTGTTACAGTAATGGAAAGCTGACGAACACAAAGACAGGAGGGCGGAAAACCGAGTCTATTTATAGATTGTTCTTCTTTTCAGATAGCAGTAAGAAAAGCCAATCATTTTCTGGCCCCAGATGTTTTGTGCTGATTCAATCGCTAGTGCCTGGTAGTTTTGGGCTTCATAGGTCTCACATTGCAGAATGTCTCTTTAAGAATGGGCTGTTCTTAAGGGAGTTTTGGAATTGGATTATAAAGAAAGGTGTTATGCATGTATTCATTCGTTCGTTCATTCATTCATTCATTCATTCATTCATTCATTCGTTTTCCTCTTTGGGAGACACACCTACCTAGGAGCTTCCCTGTGCAGTTTTTGGATGTCTTGCTTTGCTTCTGCACACCTGTTGGTCAGTGTGAGATACTGGATCCCTGGGAATGATTTATGCTGAATTTCTTGTAGGCAAAGAAGATTAGAAGAATAGCCACTATCGCTCACTTTCAGTGCCCTGAAAGTGACTGGTGTGCTGTGTCTACAGCGTCAGTTTGCTCATCTGTGTTTCCTCCATCCCAGGGCTGTAGGAACCTCATGTCTGGAGGCCGGAGGGGATGCCTGTGGATTGTACTCTGTGCCTGTAGCCTACATTGTGCTTTTGTCTCCAAAATGGACATCCTTTCTCTAATGCTTCAAAAACCATCAAGTTCATACTTTTTATTCTTACCTTGAATTTCTCCAATGAGATCTCTGTGGAGTTCTGTCCTCTCCCACTGCCTCTGGCAGTGGGGCTGTGCTGGGAGGAATGACACATATGTTGCAACATCTGTATTTATTCTGTTCAGAATTTTCATTAAATATTAAAATCACATACTAACAAATGTACATGCCATCATGAAGCATTCTCTTTTCCCCTTCTTCTGTGAGATTTCAAATGCAGTTTTCTTAATGTTACTTTGTCTTTTTTTAGGTTAGTTTTTTCTTTTCTGAGAGTGCCTTGCATCATTTTCAGATCCGATTTTGCCAAAAATTAGTTTGCCAGTTGCATGAATATCTAGCATATATTTACATTATGATATTACTTGCATTATGATATCCATTACATAGTGAGCTGAGAGGGTTGTTTGACAAAATGTTACATTTCAGTCTGGAAATTTTGAAAATACAAGAATATTTTTTAGAACCTCATAACTGAAGATAAAAATGTGATGGTGCCTCTTAATGGCTTATTTTTCTTCTGGGACAAAATATGGAAGCATTTAAATTAGGTCTATGTAGATGAAACGAGAGTTTTACTTCCGTTTTAAGCCAGTGATGATCTCGGTTTGTTTTCTTTGTGGAAATGAACAGGTCTATTATCTAACTCTGAACACAATGGCTATTCTTCCTAACCATGATATTTATGTTATTCTTCTCAGAGGTGTTTTCAAGATTGTCCAAAATATTATCATACAAAATACTAAGAACTTATTTACTATATGAATGCCTTTGGAGAAGATGTCAAGTAACTAATGTGATTTTCTTGCATTGGCAAGTCAAGGTAATCAAGACAGAGAATGCCTAGAGATTATTTTGATTTGTTTCACTTTGGGTTTAAATTTACCACCCACAGTTATCCTCCGTACTCAAAAGCCTGTGGGTTTGGTGTGTTTGCATTGCTGCCAGACTGCTAACGATGTGCAAACATGACCACGCTTAAAGTCTTTAGGATCAGACAGACTAGATATCATGTACTTTTTTGCTAATGATATCAGAGAACATTCAAAAAGGTTCTTTTCCCACCCTGCCATTGCTTGAAGTTGATAGTTGCGCTGTTTGCATAGTTGACCACCCACTGAAGCCAAGACACGTGAAACTGCTGTCCACTAAAATGGGCCTGAAAGTCACGTGGGACCCACCCAAAGATGCTACCAGTAGACCCGTGGAGCATTACAACATTGCCTATGGGAAGTCCCTGAAAAGCCTTAAATACATCAAGGTGAATGCGGAGACGCACTCCTTCCTTATTGAGGACGTGGGTAAGTGACTATGCTCTCGTTGCGGGTCAGAATGAAGTGTGCGCCAGTGTGTTCAGTGACGTTCTTAGGGTAACTGTGTGTGAGACAAAGTGTGGCCGGGCTCCAGGTAGCTGTGCTTCCGTGGGAATGGCAGCCACACTCTGAGACTTGGCCTGAGGCTGGTGCACAGCAGACTTAATCTTGCCCCCGGTTTCCAACCAGGCATTGGAACTCAAGTTTTCCTCTCTCCAGATGGAAAGAGCAAATAATTTTTGGTTTCTGAATGTGGTTTTGGAAAATATATTGATTCATTTTTGTCTCAGAGAAACTTAACTCCTAGACAATTTGGTAGCTGAATCTGGAGACTTCAAATTTATAAACCCTTTTATAATTAGAGATTACTCAAGTACAGCTGATCCTTGAACAACATGAGGTTGAACCGTGTGGGTCCCCTTTATACGCAGATTTATTTTGGAGATTTGTAACAATTTTTTTTGTGGTACTGGGGATTGAACCCAGGGGCATTCTACCTCTGGGCTACACCCCCAGCCCTATTTTTTATTCTTTATTTTGAAACAGAATCTCACTAAGTTGTGGAGGGCCTCACTAAGTAGCTGAGGCTGGCTGCGAACTCGGATCCTCCGGTCTCAGCCTCCCAACTACTGGGATTACAAGCGTGCGCCACCACGCTCGGCTGAGATTTGTGACAATTTTAAAACACCTGCAGAAGAGTTGTAAAGCTACAGATATCAAAACGATTAAGAGAAAGTCAGATATGTTATGAATGCATAAAATATATAGATAACAATCTATGTTATCATTCACTTCCATAAAATATATATAAATCTATTATTAAGAAGTTAAAATGTATCGAATTTGTGCACATACTTGCAAACTGTACATGATGGCATCCTTTGCAGTACAGAGAAATCTAAACAAATGTAAAGGTGTGGTATCAAATCGCAACAGCAGAAAGCTAACTATAGTACACACTGCACTACTCTAATAATTCACCTCTGTAATAAACACACCTCCTGTTGCTATTGCAGAGTCTAAGTGTTGCAAGTCTCCACTTAAAATGCCATCAGGTGATGCTCCATGTAAGACGCCACGATGTGAGGTTCCACGTCTCAGCATTAATAGTTCATCTTCCCACTAAATTATGCGTCTACAGTAAAAAAGTGATCTCTCCAAGTTCTCGCTTATCTTTCACCATATATAATATATAACATAGAAAATGTGTGTTATTTGACCATTTATGTTATTGGTAAGGCTTCCGGGTCAGTGGCAGCCTCTTAGTAGCTAAGTTTGGGGGCTGGCAAAAGTTACAAGCATATTTTCAACTGCATGGGGGTTGGTGCCCCGAACTCTCAAGTTATTCAAGGGTCAACTGTATTATTTCCTTAAAAGTACATGTAGAATATCATGTTTAGTCACATCTGGTTAAAGATGCAACCTTTTTACCCATTTGAGATTTATTTTAACTTGATTCTGGGAGTTGGGGATGTTTGAAATCTCACCTTAACGTACAGGTCCTATACATGCAGGTGTAGGTGGTTTTGGACTTTGGCTGCCTCCTCTGTATCCTCTTCCTCCTGCTTTTGATTCCAGCACCCTGAAACTTCATTGGTTTTACCAGCATGTCAGGGCCCAACCTTCACATGGATCATTAGGAAGTAACAGAGGTCAGCGCAGAGAACACCAGGTGTCCCTTGTGCCACCTTAGCATTTCGATTCTGCAGTGGGTCATAATCAGCCCGTGGCTCCTCAGCAGGATCCCCTGGCCTCAGCCTGCTGTACTCATGCCTTCCCAAAGGAGGCCAGGCTCCATTCCTCCAGGCTTCACTAAACACACATTTCCCTGTCTCCTCTGCCTCCCTGTGGCTCCTCCCCGTCCAGCTGTGAGGTTCAGTGGAGGTTCTATCAGATCAAAGGCACCGGCAGGGTCGTATTTACTCAAACCTTGAGTTGCTATGTCTGCCACAGAGAAGCAAAGCATTGGAACAGAGAGCCGTAGAACTGGCTGGACAGTCTCCCCAGCAGCTTCCTCATGAGTTAACTGCATGGGAATCAGAGACACATGGATTGCTTTTCTTTGAAATACAGATAAGCTTGGAGTGAAGAAAGTGCCTGGAGTAACCCAGGTTCTGTCGGAACCTGGAGCATTTCCCCCTGAGTCGGGCAGGTCATGCCAAACCCCAGCTGTCACCAGGCCCTGCCACAGGCTGACAGAAGTCAGACCAGGCACCAGAATGAGGTTTTGTTGAAGGAATGCTCCTCACTTTGAGAGATGTCATTATCATTACTGCCCATGACAGAAGTGACTCTTACCTCTCTAGCCTTCATCCCCTGCGATACACCTTCGCTTACCTGTCACAAGACCAGGATTCATGTTGAGGAAACCCATCAGAGGATTGCTTCCCAAAGCTGCAAGCTCAGGGCGCACCCTCTTTGTCACAGGGCATCTTGGTTTCCTTTTGCACCCTCTGCTTCAGGAGCTCAGCCACAGAGACCTCTGCCATTTGACCTTGACTTTGAGACAAAAGTCAAAAAGTGAACCCCGATTATTTCCAGATTAGCATCTCCAAGAAATGGGGCTTTCTAACTTTTTTTGCTGAAAGATCAAAAACAACCTGCAGACACAGCCTAGGGAACAGTTTACTGTGAAAAAGGAAATTCCATGAAGCTTTATGTAGCACAGTGAAGAGTTCTCACGTGCTATATTATGTGAATCACATTGACATTTCTTTCTTTCTGGAGCTTTCCACTTGGAGCTTCCATGAGGGAAACAATATTTGTAGTTTTTGATACTGTATGTTCAAATAAGAATTAGCAGACTGCGAGTTCCTGTTTCCTATGCCGATTCCACATTAAAAACCCTCAGAGCTCTTTTTATTAGCTGCTCATGAATCCAGATTTATCACACGTGCCATGTGCCTTGTGCAGAAAATAAGTTTTGTGCTTGGGCCAAGTGTGTTTCAGTTGCATGAGAAGAATGTTAGCGAAAACCGAAGAGCAAGCTACTCTTAGATTTGTCACTTAATACCGATTTTGATATTTGGTTATAAATGGTGTAAGGAAGATGATTAGTGCATCAAACTGTGTCGCTCTTGGAGATTTGAAACGGTGGCTTGACGTGAACCGTGTGTTTCAGAACCGGGGGTAGTGTACTTTGTGCTGGTTACCGCAGAAAACCCCAGTGGAGTGAGCCGTCCTGTTTACAGAGCTGAAAGCCCGCCCGGTAAGTCTTCTCTAGATCCCAGGCAGTAGGTTTGTTACTCAGATCAGGAGAGATTTCCCTCCTTGCTTTTTAAGTCAATATAAATTTTGCATTATATTAGGGTTCCCTAATGAGAACTTTCTAGACTAGTATAATAAGCCTAAAGATGGAAAACTAGGAGAGGCTTATCCCTTCTTTTATAGTCACTTCAATGTAGGTTATTAGCATGTGTCTGAATTTTTTTCAGTATACACTGCAATAAACCCCAAATATGTATCGTCCATAAAAGTGAGGTATGGAGTCACTAATTTGGCCTGAGCAGATCCTTTTAAAGACTGTTGAAAGCTCATTTACTATGTGTTAAGGATGCGCCGAGGTGTGGAACGTCCCCTAGTCCTTGTTTCTAACGACCAAGTTGCGTTTCCCTGATTTAGGAGGTGAATGGATCACGAGTGATGGTTTGCCCATTAAGGGTCCGGGATTTAATGAAACGGCCACAGGTACCACTTGTCCCTCGGTTCATGTCTTCACTGAAGCCACGCCCGCAGGAGGCTTGTGCTTCCGTCACACACATGTTCTCACAAACCTTCGTTTCGTGCTCATCGCTAAACTAACACACATGCCGCACAGTCTCGATGGACCAGACCGCAGCCCGTGTCACTCATCACCTGTCCTTCCTTCGTGTCCTCTCAGGGGGAAACGTCTGCGTCTACATCTGGGGAGAGTACCGCCCTGTTAACAGGCAAATATGGTGGTTGAGATGGTAGTACTGACCCATTAGGATTTTTACAACTCTTTTATCTGCGGATCGCGTAAATGAATGGGACCCACAAAACAGTGGCATTTATTGGCTGATATGCTGCATCTAGTCTTGCTCTCTTTTGCGACAATCTTGGGATATTTTGTGACATGTTAGATCACCTGCCTTCCATCTCTGCTCCATATTTGTGTCTGTGTATGTCGTATCCCTTGGATGTTGATGTTGTCTGGTTGTATTGTTGTACTTGTTGAAGAGAAGTGTTGACACTTCCTGTGTGTTGTTTCTTGAATGTATTTAATTGATGATGAAAAAATAATGCACAACAAATGCAGTTATCCCAGGATGTGGTTGGGCAGTATCCCAAAGGCAACATGGTGAGGAGCTATGTTCTATTTTCCTGCGCCATGTGTGTAAATACATCGGTCTGGTGTTGATGTTGGGAAGAAGGTGAGTATGTTGAAATGAATGACCAGGTTATGCTTCCTAAATCAGTTCTGCTGGGGTAAACCGTTTCCAAAGTCCCTTTTATATGAAAAAGGGGTGGGAGAAGAAAATGATCAGCAAATGAAACTGGCTTTGGGGAGAGGTGATATGTTTTTGTTCAGATATGCTGGGCTCGAGGTGACTCTGGGGTGTCGCAATGGAGGTGTCTTGTGGGTAGTTGGAGGGGAGGGAGTGGAAGTTGGAAGAGGGAAGCAAGAGCTAGGCATGGATTTAGAGTCATGATATATAGAGAGAGTTGAAGTAGAGAGAGTGCATGAGTAAGAGAAGATTGGGAGAGAGACGAGCAGGAGGCCAAGGATCAAACTCAGAAAACATCAACAATGCAGTGATTCCCTTTATCTGCAGAGGATATGTTCCAAGACCCCAGTGGATATCTGAAACAACAGATAGTACTGAACTCTATATATTGCTATTTTTTTTTGCTACATGTGCATACCTATGATAATTTTAACTTATAAATTAGGTACAACGAGAGGCTAACAACAATTGCTAATAATAAAATAGAAGTTATAACAATCCACTGTAATAAAAGTTCTGTGAATGTGACCTCTCTCCCCCTCCTTCTCTCAAAATAGCTTCTTTTACTGTATTCACCCTTTTTCTTCTTGTGGCGATGTAAAATGACACAAGGCCACATGAATAGATGAAGTAAGATGAATGATGTAGACACTGTGAGGTAGCATTAGGTCACCAGGTAGGCACTGCTTGAAAAGAAGCATGGTGACATGGTAAGAGTCAATCTGATGACCCAGAAGGCTCCCGAGTGCCCAATGAGAGGGTAGGCTATACCTCATGGATATGCTGGATGAAGGGATGATTCACATCCTGGGTGGGATAGAGTGGAATGGCATGAGATTTTTATCATACTATGCAGAATAGTGTGTGATTTCAAACTTATGAATTGTTTATCTCTGGAACTTTCCATTTAATATTTTTGGGCCACTGTTGACTGGTAACTGAAACACAGAATGTGAAACTTTGGATAAGGGGGAAAAGACTCTACGCCTAGGAAATGTGCAAACTAAGAAAGGATGTTTGTTTCAGAGGTGTTTACTCCTGAAAATACACATGTATATCTGGAATGTATAGACTTAGTTATTTTGCTCCAGGAAATAGTATCATCTCATTGTTAATGAAGATGATAAGATTAATTTATAAGAAATTATCAATAAGTGATCAACATGTATCTATACCTTTACTTATTTTATTTTTGAGATTTGAAAATATGCCATGCCCTTGTTCTGAGAAATGGTTAAATATATGATAATTTTGTGAAACAAAAGAAGTATTCAGAGTTGCGCATATCTTCACTCAAAAGAAGGGATTTGTCTTCAAAGGTGCGGCGTCAGCATCAGCACCTGGCGCTGGACCTGGAGGGGTGGCTAGTGCTCCGCGGGTGGTATCCCCTGTTCTTCCAGGACTCTATTTGAAACCAGGAGAGAATCCATTCTTCAATTCTGCTGAAAACAATAGTTTTGGTTCAAATTCCAGACGACCTCTTTTTGCCGGCTTAGACCTATCTGGACTTCACCTAAATATAGCATTTTGATCACTTAATTAATTCCTTCAGTGCCTGTGGTTTTCCAGGCACAGGTTGCTGGTGCTAGAGATGCATGGGCTCAGCTGAATGAAACATATTGTAATGGGGAAGAAAGCCAGTAAACAAGTACACAAAAAGTAATGCACACAGCCTTCTAGTTTTCCAGGACTGTCCTAACAAACTACCACATGCTGGAGGACTTAGACAACAAACATTTATTTCCAATGGTTCTGGAGTCTAGAAGTCCAAGATCAAGGTGTGGTTTCTCCTAAGGCCTCTCTCCTGGGCTTGCAGATGGTGCCTTCTTGCTGTGCCTTTCCTTGGTGGGAATGCATTCTTGCCATCTCTGTGTGTCCAAATTTCCCTTCTATAGACACTAGTTGTATTGGATCAGGGCCCACCCCAATGGCCTCATTTTTTTTTTTGGCGGTACTGGGGATTGAACTCAGGGGCATTCCACCTCTGGGTTACACCCCCAGCTTTATTTCTAATTCTTTATTTTGAAACAGGGTCTCACTAAGTTGCAGAGGGGCTCACTAAGTAGCTGAGGCTGGCCACGAACCCAGATCCTCCAGTGTCATCTTCCCAAGTACTGGGATTACAAGCGTGCGCCACCACGCCTGGCCCAATGGCCTCATTTTAACTAAATTACCTCTTTAAAGACCCTATCCCAAATATTGTCCCATTCTTAGCTACTGAGGTTAAGAGCAGAATTACAAGGATATCAGCAACTGGCATTAGTCTTACAGATAAGCCACTGCCAGGGCTGGGTCACAGAGACTCGAACTCTGCCTCTATAGTGGTAGAACAAGGGAGACACCCCTCCAAAGGCTTGTGAACCCTGAAAAGTTGGAGACCTAGCCACACAGGCAATTCTGGAGTCTCTTGAATCTTGCAGTAGTAGCCAGGGCATCATCACCAACCTTTGCAGAGTTCTCTACTGTCATTAATGCAGCAGCGACCATGTCTGCTGGGGACTTGGCATCCTGAGACCCAGCACAGCCTCCGTCCTGTACGGTAAAATCAATGGCACGAAGTAATTTTCACTGATATTCAGAGGCTCTTGGTGTTGGTGGAGTCATTGATTTCATCAACCCTGCCCCGGTCGGTACTGAAGGCAGCTGCTGATTGACGGGATGATATTCTGAAGCTGCCGGCACACGGTGATGCTAGGAGCTTCTCGAACTGGGGCTCTTAGAACTTCAGAGAATAAGTGTATGTGAAAGCAGAAGGAACACTGGTCAGCGCTACTGGAAAGTGTCCTTTTGCTGGTCAGGTACTGAAAATGTTATTTAAAATTTTGAAACAAGCCGGGCATGGTGGTGCATGCCTGTAATTGTAGTACTTGGGAGGTTGAGACAGGAGGATTGGAGGTTTGAGGCCAGCCTCAACAAATTAGTGAGCCCCTGTTTCAAAATAAAAAAATAAAAAATAAAAAGGGCCGGTGGGTGTAACTCAGAGGTAGAATGCCCCTGGGTTCAATCCTCAGTACCGAAAAACAATTAAAAAATATTATGGAGTAGTCTACAAAATTCGAATATAATTTTGAAATAAAAAACCAAGACTGTGAATAAACTGCCTTACTCCAGCCTCCTGGGGACCAAGTTCTTTTGTGTGTGTGTGTGTGTGTGTGTGGTTAGGTAAAATTTGGTGAAAAGTTTGAAAAAAAAAAAGCTTGGTTAAGTGACGCATTCATTCTTTTGTGAAACAAAAAAGCAAACTGGTCAAAACTGAGTGTCCTCAGGATGTCTTGACATGTTTGCTGTGTTTTTGAGGCAGACCAGCTCCGTTTCAAGTACCACATTTTAGGGTGCAAATGCTAGCGGCCTTGCACCAGCTGTGGGGACAGCCTCAGAGTGCACTGTCACTTTCTATACTCATGCCGAGTAGGACTTCCTGTGGCTTTTTTGTTTGGTGATACCCTGGATGCTGCTGCAGGATCCTGGAAACTGGAGAAGCAGGGTCTCAGTCACAGTTTCGGTGAGCTGCAGAAATCTTGAACTGAAGGCCAAAGACCCCCTCTCTTCTCCAACCCCTGAAAACGCAGCAAGGTGACCACAGTGGCCACAGGCACTGGCAGAGGGCTGCTGTCCTAGGGGCGGAGGCTGGCATGGTGCTTATGTGTTGCTCTATTTCTTTCCTTCAGGTTCTGAACACTGCCCAGGATGAGTCGGGCAGGGGACCAGGGACCAGCTACATGGCTCTTCATCCCATGGTCTGTCCTCAGAGCACTGGGTACACTTCCAAATGTGAGAGGAACAGTGCAATGAGTTGACCCCAATGGGACAGACGGCCCGGATTTTCCCAATGAGCAACCAGGTCCTTGGAAGCCTGGCCAACTCTTCCTGACTGTGCATGAACATTGTAGGCAGGGATTCCTGGTGCTAATGCCAGCTCCTTCACCAGGGGTGTTCAGAGGCACCCAGAACCTTCTCCCAGAGTCCACTCCATGCTTATGTCACAGTGTGGCCACTGGAGACACCACCACTGCCACCACCAGGAGCTTTGACCTAGAGCTGAAGTGGATAGAGCTGGGGCTGCAGGTGTGACAGATCTGGCTCCACCTTCTGCTCAGCACCTCCTGCCACCTGGCTGTGAAATGTTCCTTCACCTGGCTGAGCTGCCCTCTCTTGGTGAATAACAGGGTGTCCTTGGGCTCTTGTGAGGACATGTGCCCAAGTGTACAGTATAAAGATACCTTGTGGGTGACATTCTGACAGATCTTTTCCAAAATAAAGAAATAAGGTTCCCTTTTTCCTAATTTTTGTTAAATAGCTGGGCTTATTTAAATATCACACAAAAAGTCCTTTAGTAAATAGTTAAAAGTATGGAGCTCATTTATTAGAGAGGAAAATGTTGTATTAAAGAGACTTTAGAGAAAATACAGTCATGCGCTGGATAGCCATGGGCCACCTTTACAAATGTGGTCCCATAAGATTCTATCTCCTAGAGATGTCGTAGCAGTTTTAGTTTGTGTAAGCACACACTATGATGTTGACGTGACAAAACTGCCTGATGATGCATCTTTTCAGAACATGTCCCTGATGTTAAGTGACATATGATTGTATTGTAAATATTGAGTGTGTTGGGGAAGAGTTTCATGAATCCATTCAAAGATGGTTCCGGAGGATTATGTGTCAGAATTTGCCCAGGAAGAATGAGCTCCTGGCAGATAAAGGCTGGAGAGGCGTTTGCTGTAACTCTCTGTACCTTGGAGATATCATTAAGCTCTGGGCCTGGGATCAGGGAATCGAGGCTCAGAGTATGGCCAACCAAACACATGTCCTGTCTCCATTCTGGCTACAACAGGTGATGTTCACTGCTCTCTCATGCACATTCCCTCCCTTCTCCACCCTCTCCTCTCCTCCCTCTTTTTCTCATGCTTGCTTTCCTCTTCCTTGTCTTGCTTATGCATCAGAAATGCACCGAAGGCGGGAGCCTCTCCAGGTCCTGCCAGAATGGGTCAAGGGCGTGTTTCCACAGGCTCCAGGTGTTTCCAGTGCACTCTGACCTCTGAGCTTCTCATCTTTAGTGTTAGTGGATGGACCCCCTCCACCCTGCAGCTCAGTGTCCACAGTTATATTGAAGGCTTGTGTTGACAGTGGACAGCGCCTGGGCAGAGGATGGGCACCCAAGGCCCATGAGCACGCGGGCCTGCTCCTTCAGGCCATGGGATGGGGACAGGCCATCTTTGTGAAGCTCTGTGGTTAGCACTGGTGGGACAGTCCAGGGACTCTTCAATGCTGTGGACTGAGTGATACCCCACAGTCTGCTAGCATTCTTTCACACCAGTGAAGGGTAGGGGCTTAGAGTAATTGAGCATGTTAGATGTTGATGAAGATGATTAATGCTTCCAGTTCATGATGCCAAAACGTCATCTGGATATAGATAACTTTGTATTTGAAGATTGTCAGTGTAAAGGGTTTGGGGTAACAAGTCCTCTTTTGCTCTGATCTGGTTGTTAGTGACCCCGTATGCAAGGCATCGAGGTAAGCTCTGTGACACACTCATGTTCCAAGGGGGCTGCCCACTCCACTCATGTCACAAATCTACTGAAAGTGGGATTCCATTTTGGTCGTGACCACTATGTTAGTCAGCTTTCTGTCACTATAATGAATACCTGAGATAATCAGCTTAGAAAGAGAAAAGGTTTCTTTTGGCTCAAAGCTTTGGAGGTTCTGGTCCATGATCAGTTCATCCCATTGCTTTGGGCCTGTGGTAAGGCAGCGCATCATGACAGGAGCACACGGCAGAGCAAAACAGCTCACTTCACAGCCAGGATGCCTTCAAGGGCACACCCCCAATGACCTAAAGACCTCCCACTAGGCCCCACCCCTTGAAGGTTCCACCATCTCCCTTTACGCTCCATGCTGGCAACCAAGCTTTTGCCAAGTGGACCTTTGGGGCCACTTAACATCCAAACTATAGCTAATGTGCTGAATGTTTTGGGTGGATTGTATTACAAAACCTGCTATGCTATATATTATTTTACTGGAGAAAAAACTGAGGTTTAGGAAGAAGTCTAAAAATCACCTATAAGTAATTGATTCAATGCAGAGCCTGAAATTAGAGGTGGTGTAACCCCAATTGAAGCCACCACATTACCTAGCATAGAATCATCAATGGGAAAAGCATCATGAATTTTTTTTCTCACTGAAGAGAACAGATTTTGATTCCATAAAATTTTCAGAATATTTTCCAATTTGTGGAGCTGCCAATACAAATTGGGAGGAATATCCCAATCCTGCCCAGCTTTCTGATGTCTATCATAATCAGGTGGCAATGATTTCACCCAGCTGCCCTGGACAAGTAGACTTGTGTAATGACTGCCGCAGGTCTTCCGTTATGGACCAGCTCTGAGTATGACTGACCTGGTTCTGTTGCTCCAGGGCTGATGGAGGGATCACGTCCTGCTGAGGGTGAAATGCACTCCGTGCTAGCGGATGTGAACCTGATTGCTCTCGGCAGTTGTGACTTCCTGTTTTCAAGATAAAAGATCTACAGAGATTTACTAGAGAATTTCAGAAGGCTTTGGTGAGGCTGTCACATACAGCTTAGAGAGAACACTTCAATAATTTAATGGCAAATGTATTTCAACCATATGGCGAGTTTACTTAATGTGCACAGCAGCTTTAAAGTGGATTACCAGATGATCTGTAAAAGATGTTTGATGGCATATATAACTCAGAATACTAAAGAAAGGAAAATTTCAAAATACTTGACAAAAAGGTGGTTGGCTCTTCTGAACCCAAAGGCTTGGGAAGATTGTGTTCAGAGGAATGACGTTCTCACTCGCCTCGGGCTGTTGCAAGGAACAGCCAGAGCTCGTTGCACACTGTAGAGCTCTATGTGAAATGGGCATGTGATGTGCTGTCAGAGTGAGCTTGGCCCTGTTCCCCACAGCTGTTCTGCGGGCCTGGCCCCTTTCTGGAACCCCACGTGGAATGGCTGGTGCCTGGGTGTAGGGAGAGCCGTGCAGTCTGATTGGACGGCTACCGTCCCTGCCCCTGGATGGTGTGTCTGAAGTTTAGTGGACCTGGCATGTGTCAGGACAGAGCCCTGGGCTGGGCACCTCAGGTGACAAACTGGTGCCACCTGTGACCATCTCCCTGTCCTTGGGACATCACACCTTCCTCTCCGGGGATCCCATCACGTTAGGAAATTCCAAGGGTCTTTTTGCATATTACTGTTTTTCTATCTTTTTACTATGGAGTGTCAGGGGTTGTCGAGTCAGAATCTTTTTGCCCTGAGCAGAGACCTGCAGCCATCTCGACATGGACCAGCAGTGACAGCGTGGTCCCAGGAACCCCGTGTCCACTCCAAGATGTTTGGATGGAGAGGACACAGGAATGAGCAGAGCAGCAGGCAGAGGATGCGCTCTCTGTGCAGCAGCTTATTTTCTGGTTGATTCACACAAGACCCATCTGGTATTTCATTTTGCTGGACTATATTATTGGATTAAAAACAAAACCTTGAAAATAATTACTATTTTGCAGATTAGGGAAAATGATGAACATTACATGGTATTCTCTTAGTAGCTTTTAGGAACAGTGTCCAGTGACTGGTCAGCAACTCTAGCCAATCTACAAAAGGATATTCCTTTGGTTAGAGTCACACTGTTGGAACTAGGTATCTGGCAGAATAAACCATCTGTGATGGCTGTTTATTTACGTGTTATTGAGGCTCACACTAACTCAGGACATTCATTTTTATTTTATTAGACTGAGAATTTTCCAGTTGAATAAAATTGGCTAGAATTGGTGATGGGGTTCATGTACATAGTAGCAGAACACTTGGGAAGTAATTGCCTTACACAATTAGAGAGACCTTAGTCTGGTCGCATCCTTAAATGAGGGCTTGCAAGTGGTCCACTGTTAGAAATGGGCAATATGGTAGTCACATGATCTGTCACACTTGCTCCCAAAGACATCAGCTCTTACTTGATGTGAAAGCAAAACTTTAAACACTAGTTGGTGGCCACTAGAACACGTGGCTTTGAGAAAGTTGATAACGAGAGTATTTCTTAGTTTTAGCAAGAAGATTTCACAAAACTGGTTAATTTTGCAAGAAGAAAACAGATGCTGAGGTCAGCAGCAATGGTGTGGCACAATTGGGGCTTGTCTGGAGGGGCTGGACTTACACGTGGAAGAAAAACAAACACCCCAAACAGAAATCAGTATTTGGTGCTTAGCGGTTCATTGCAAAGGCAAAGAAAGCCTGTCTTTTCAACATTCGTGTTAAAGCTTTCTGGAGGACAGTTATAAATAGCATGTAACGGTTCTCTGCTATGTTTTTACACTGACCTTTAGATCTTGCCAGAGAATGTATAGTTTTGGCCTAAAGGGGGCAAAAGGAAATAGATGAAAAGGGGCACTGTAAAGCATCCAAGATTTCTGCCTGGCACCCCGCCACATGGCATGTCTTTGTTTTAAGCTCTTGAGACCTCTTGGTATAAAGTGCAGGGAGGAACACGTGGCTGGAATGCTGAAACCCTTGGGGGAAAATGATCTTACTAGAATTGTTCGCCAAACATGGGTGTTTTAAGCCCACCATCTAATTGCTGATGTTCAGTGTACACCATGACAGCCTCTAAGTGGTGTACTGTTTAATGGTTTCTATGTCGTGTCCTCTTTAAGAAAAGGAAGTGCCCAACAAGCCCTTGCGCGTGCGGGTCCGGTCCTCAGACGACAGGCTGTCCGTGGCGTGGAAGGCGCCCCGCCTGTCTGGAGCCAAGAGTCCTCGCAGATCTCGGGGTTTTCTTCTGGGCTACGGGGAAAGTGGCCGGAAGATGAATTATGTTCCACTGACGAGAGATGAGCGGACACACGAAATCGAAAAGCTGGGTGAGTTTGATGTTAATCGGTATGCGGTGCTTTGTGATTGTTGTGTTTATTATTTCAGTATTTAGAGGCTCATTAGAGACAGAACACTATTCTAGTTGTACGATTCATGACACTTATTCAAAGTTATACTCTTTTTCTGTCCCCTGACCTGGACTCCATCTCTTTAACCTTTCGTTATGCCTTCTGATGGCACAGAGTCCTTGGATCGGGACATTTTTCTGGATAAGGGAGGGAACAATGCTCTCCCCATCTTGGCTCTGTTTTCATCATTTTGTTCTTTGAAGCTTCGTCTTAGAATCCTGGGCCCCTGGGCCCCGGGCCCCATCATGATCAACTGTTGCGCCAGCCAAGTAAAGCCTGCACGTCGGGCCTCCGTCCTCTCGCCACACCACTTGCTGGGTGAAGGAGGCGGTGGAGTGGAGTGCTGATGGGGAACACTTGCTGGGACCATGTTTTGTGCGTGGTCCAGGCTGGACTGGGTCCTGCCCTTTGCTGGCCCTGTTGTCGACAGGCCTGGACAGCAGGTGTAGGCCAAGCTCTGAGAGGGCACCCCATGTCCCTCAGGCTCCTGCTTCTCTTGACAGCTGAGTTCAGCCGCCTGCTGAAGATGGTCTCGGAACAGTGCTGCTCTGGATTGGGTGTTCCTGGTATGGGTCGGCCACGAGGCATTAGTGCAGACTCCAGACTTATTCCAGAAAAACAAACAAACAAACAACAACAAAAACCCCAGCCACTCTCTGCTCCATGACAAGTGAAATGTCAAGGGATCGCAGGAAGCCAAAGGAGAAACCCAGGCTGAATGTGCTTTGTGAAGCATGAGTGGAGTGTTGGCAGGAGGACCTAGAATTAGAGTCTGAAGTCACCTGAAACCACAGAATGACACTCCAGTCCATTCCAGAGCCACCCCTTCGCCCGGGTGGTTTTACCATGCGGGTTAATTGACTCTGTTTTGAGGCTGTGAGCCAAATTCCATCCTGATATCAGCAGGAGCAGAGTCACTCTTTTGCGTTTCTGACCCTGTTGGGGAGCATTTTTCAAATGGGAAGTCGTCACAGTTCCGGGGCTCATCGACACCACTCAGTCCGATTTGGCGCTGGCAAGGTTTTCCTCTCGCTGGGTCTGCTCCTTTTCACATCTTCAGTAGTGCACCACTGGCTCGCCTGGAGGTTGCAGAAGGGTCTTTTTATTTGGTTTGTTTTGTTGCTGCCTGAACTGTGGCAAATGTTGAGTCCGAGGTCAGGGGTGGACTCCAGTTTGGGCCTGAATGGACAAGGCAGGGCTCTTGGGCTTCTGGTACAACATGTTGTCTTTTGAATTTTCTCCACATAAAAGAACATTAGGCATGCCACATCATGAACAGTCTAAGAGGCCCTGTGAGGAGGAGGAGGAGGAGGTCTAAGGGAAGCTTGCCCCACTATGGGCTGAGGCAGGATTGGGGTGACCCAGACTCCCCGTGATGTCAGAGCCAGCCTCTGTGTCCTGGGAAGCCGTCTGTGTTTCATCCTGCACAAGACTTTACTTCTATTCACGACAGAGATGCCATTGACCACATGGCACTGCAGAGTGGCCATGCATTAAGAAACCTTGGAGGAGAGCTGGCCTGAGGTCCCGACAGCAGGGCTCCCTCTAAGTCAATCATCAAACACTTCTCATCGGGGGTCCTCTGTGTCAGGCACAGCCCTGGGTGAGGCAGCAGGGTTAATCGATGGTCAGAGGTGGCCCCACAGAGAAGGTGATAGAGCAAAGACCTGCAGGTGGAGGGGCTGTGGGGACAAAGAGAGAGAGAGGGGAGATGACAAGAGGCCATGAGTGGGAGTGGAGTAGTGATTAGGAACAAGTGAGTTTGGAGCCCTTCAGGAAGACACACAGCCCTTTGGAAGACAAAACACAGTGTTTCTGCTACACCCCACACTGGGGGCCAGGAACTGAGCCAATGCACTTGATCTGATGGGGTTTTTCTGGGGTCACCGGGCAGTGATGTTGGTGTCTGTTTGGACATTTTATTTCCATTCCTTATTCAGTAATCAAGGGCACAAAGAGTGCCTGGAATTGGGCACTAGCAATTATGAATTAGGGCAAGTCACTCAATTTTTTTATGGTTTTATGTTCTTTAATTGGTAAAATAAGGTCATATTGGAAGGTAACCAAGGCTTCACCTGAGTCTCAGACTAACTCTGAGTCCATAGTCCTCAAGAGTACACGTTTTATTCCATTAATGTAATTTTTTTCAAATACACTTTCAAGTTCAGATTAAATTGAATACTCATGAGAACAGTGTACAATGGAGGTGGGGAGGGTAACTACTGAAAGAACAATCCAGAAATAAAGGATACATGTAAACTCTTCCATTTGCTCTTAGCAAATTTTTAGAGTCTCCATTCTGAGGATTTTAGTTCTAAGGGCACAGCGTCCCACAAGATCAGAGGATGCTCTGGGATAAAAACCTGGCACACTAACTCTTCCTTTTCTCTCCCTTCTTTTTTTAAAAACTAATTTTATTAATGCACTGCAATTATACATGTTAGTGAGGTTCAGTGTGATACAAACATACATGCACACAGCTATTGGTGTGTTTCCTTCCACATCCCAGCCTGCTCCCCCAACCTCCCTGTACATGTTAGTAAAATTGGTAGTGATATCTTCATATATGGATATAGCGTTATTTAAACTGTTTCTGACTGTGTCCCCCACAGTCTCTCTCCACATCATTTAGAGTGCCTTATGTTTCCTATTTTCTCTCTAGCTTCCACAGATGAGAGAAAATGTACAATCTTTGGCTCTCTGAAACTGGGTGATCTCAGCATAATATTTTCTAGTTCCATCCATTTTCCTAAAAATGACATAATTTTGTTCTTTATGGCTGAGTAAAATTTTATTTTGTATATTTACCATATTTTATTTATCCATTCATCTATTGATGGTCACCTGGGTTGGTTCCATAATTTAGCTATTGTGAATTGTTCTGCTGAAAACATGAATGTACATATATTGCTATGGTATGCTGACTTCAGTGCTTTTGGAAAGATACCAAGGAGTAGTTTGGTTGGGTCATATGGTGGTTTCATTCCTAGTCTTTTTAGGAACCTCCATCCTGATCTCCATAGTGGTTTGTAATTTACAATTCCACCAACAGTGTATGAGAGTTCCCATTTCCTCACATCCTCACCAGCATTTGTTATTGTTTGTATTTTTGATAATTACCATTCTAACTGGAGTTAGATGGAATCTCAGTGTATGTTTTATTTACATTTCCCTAATTGCTAGCGTTGATGAACATTTTTTCATATAGTTACTGGCTGGTGGTATTTCTTCTTTTGAGAAGTGTCCATTCAGTTCAGTTGCCCATTTTTTGATTGGGTTATTTGTTTTTCAACATATCTTTATCAACATTAGACAGATCATCCAGACAAAAGATCAGTAAAGACTCTTCAGGCCTAAAGAATACTAAACCAAATGGACCTAAGGGACAGTTGTAGAATATTTCACCCCACAACAACTGAATTCACATTCTTCTCAGATGCTCATGGAACCTTTTCCAAAATGGACCATATTCTAGGCCACAAGGCATATATTAGCAAATTCAAGAAAAGGATATAATACCTTGCATCTTCTTAGATCATAATGGGCTGAAATTAGAAATCAACAGCAAGAAGATACAGAGGAACTACTTCAATACATGGAGATTGCACAATACACTTTTGAATGAGGATTGGATCATAGAAAAAATAAGGGAAGAACTAAAAAATTTCTAGAATCAGATGAAAATAGAAACACAACTTACCAAAATCTCTGGGACACTATAAAGGTGATTTTAAGAGAAAAATTGAGTGCCCATATTAAGAAAAAAAAAACAGAAATATTCCAAATAAACAACCTAATATGTATCTCAAGGCCTGAGAAAAATAGGAACTAACCTTAAAGCCAGTAGAAGGCAGGAAATAATTAAAATCAGAGAATAAATTAATGAAATAGAAAATAAAAATGCAAAGAATATAATAAAAAGTTGTTTTTTAGAAGATAAGATTGACAAACCCTTATCCAACTAACCAAAAGAAGGAGAGATTAATAAAATAAGAAAGGAAAAGGGAGATCTCACTATAGAAACTGCAGAAATCCAGAGGATCATCAGGAGCTATTTTGAAAACGTATATTCCAACAAATAGGAAAATCTACAATAAATTGTCAAATTTCTTGACACATATAACCCACCTAAATTGAATCAAGAGGATACCGAAAAGCTGTTTACAGACCAACAATAAACAATGAGATTGAAGTAGCAATAAAACCTTCCAAAACAAAGAAAAGCCAAGACCCAATGGATTCCCAACTGAATTATACAAGACCCTTTAATAAGAACTAAAAGAAATGCTCCTAAAATTATTCCATGAACTAGAAAGAGATGGAATACTTCCAAAGTCATTCTATGAAACCAGCATCTCCTTGATACCAAAACCTAATAAAGATACCACAAGGAAATAAAATTATAGATCAATATCTTTGATGAACATTTATGCAAAAATTCTTAATAAAATAATAGCAATTTGCATTCAAAGCCACATCAAGAAGATAGTGTACAATGACCAGCTTGGTTTCATTCCAGGGATAAAAGATTGGGTCAACATTTGCAAGTCAATAAATTTAATCAACTACTTTTAATCAATCACAAACAGAATGAATGACAAAAACCACATGATTATCTCAATAGATACAGAAAAACACTTGACATACCACCACCCATTCATGCTAAAACTGATGAAGAAATTAAGGATAGAAGGAACTTAACCTCAACATCATAAAGGTAATATATGATAAACCGAAGGCCAACATCATACTAAATGGGGGGAAAACTGAAAGTATTCCCTCTAAAATCAGAACTAAGACAAGGATACTCACTATCACCACTCCTATTCAATATAGTACTTGCAATTCCAGCCAAAGCACTAAGGCAAGAGAAAGAAATTAAAAGGATACAAATGGGGAAAGAAGTGAAATTATCTCTTTTTCCCTTTTCTTAATGACAGATAGTGTAACTCCTATCTTTTGGAAGTAAAAATAAATTGGAAAAATTATGTGGGTAAATGTGCTATTTTTCTCTCTTTTTTTGTTTCTCTTTGATGCTGATAAGATAGAAACCCATTTTCAGGAATTGTAAGCCAAAATCGATTCCCCAATTTCTAACATAACAGTGTTTTTTTTTTTGAGTTTAGCTACTATAGTTCTTGGGCTCATTTTAATTGTCCTGAAGAAGTGGGAATATCCCTGGAAAGATGGAATGGAAAGGAGGGAAGGGGAAAGGAACGCAGACCACCGGGGCACCTATGCTTCTGAGAAATCAAGTTGTAGTCTCACACCTCACTTTTTGGTCCACAGCCTCAGAGTCAGTGTACGTAGTCTCCCTGCAATCTTTGAACTCCCAGGGGCGGAGCCAGCCAGTCTACAGGGCTGCCCTCACAAAACGCAAGATTTCAGGTATGTTCCCAAGGATGCATTGGGTGAAACAACTGTCAAATGTGAACCCCACTGTGTTTCCACACAATGCTGGCTGTGATGGATTACATGAGTTTAATGGAGGATAAAGAAAACAAGAGGGCAAAGTTAACCATGTTTTGGGTACAGTGTGTGTGTTTCATATGCAGAGGCTAGAGTGTTCTTGTGATAAGTTTGTTTTACTGTGTGTTCTGTGTGGCTTCACCTTGCAGTAGCTTTTCCACGATAAGAGGAGCCAAGTCTTATTCCATGTAAAGGCACAGTCTGATCCACACATCAATTGCCTCTGGTGAGACCTTGAATAAAGCAGGAGAAAGTAGAGTGTGTAAACTGTACACACAAATGTTATTTTAGCTAACTTTGCATAAAAATGCATTAAGAGGAGTGAGGAAAAATGTAATTGTAGTTTGCTAATAGCCTGATTGGTGTCATCTTACTAAGGGATACTTTTACCCACATCCAATCATAGATATTTTCATGTTACTCGTATATTAACAGATTACATAAACCTTTTCTGGGCCATATGCCTTAATTTAAAAAGGCAACCTATAATCTGTAATGCTCATTTTTATGAATTCATAATGTTAAATGAAGTTTATTAGACTTCTTTACATTGTATAAGGAATTTCCACATATATGATGTTTCATTTTTATTATTCATTAATTGCTGTCATAAAAAAGCCCCTGTATCACTATTATAATATGATAAATATTTACACCTTCCCCTACTTAGGTAAAATTTACATTCTTTTGAAACATGGTCCCTGAAAATTAAAAGGCAAAACAAACCCCCCAAAAATCAAAACAAAACCCAGGAGATGAAAAAGCAAGACTGAAGACATTTTGTGAGTCTTCATTTGTTAGAGTTGAGCTAAGGCTATTTCCTTTATGACTATGATGTATCCTATAGTCATCAGCATTTGTTATTCTATAGATAACAAAGATATATCTCTGCAAGAAACTGGGAAAATGAATTCTATTTTATATCTGCATATAAGTTTTAATCTGCCTTGCAATCATATATTCTAAGATGGGAGGACATTGAGCCTCATGTGATTCTTACAGCTGCTTGAACCAGAATTTTCACTTCATGTCATGAATGCCAAGGAAATGCAAACTGAGCTTTTCTTCTCCTAAACTTTTGCTCCTTATAAAAATTGTTATTGTTTTCTAGAAACTTACAGGGTCTATGAGCAAACATTGAGTTGCTTGGCGTATCTTCCACGAGGCAGAGCATCCTTTCTGTGTTGTTCTGTATGTTGATTGGGTTGGGAAGCTTTCAAAGTGAACTGCTCCTTTTTTAGGCTGTGTTTAAGAACAACAAGGGTGGAGATTTTTGTTTTTCTACACTGACCATTGAAATAATCTCTCAACTTTCTATTCATTTTACTTTATCTACTAAACATAAGCGATCTAAGAACTATACAGGGTGAGTAATAGACTCTGAAGGCCAAAGGCGCTCAGGCCAAAGCCTGTGGTTAGACGGCCTTCTGTGTGTCCCGCTGTCGTTTCAGAAGAGGACGAGCTGGACGTGCCTAAAGACATCAGTGTCCGCGTTATGTCATCGCAATCTGTGCTTGTGGCCTGGGTGGATCCTGTTGTGGAAAAACAGAAGAAAGTTGTTGCATCAAGGTACTTGTGCATCTTTCTTTGTCTTTATGTATGAGGAATGCATTTTTTCTGTCCTAAAAATATGTAGTGATTTTATTTTCTTACATGAATGCTGGTCTCTCTTTTGTAGCTGAATGGTAGACTATTCTATGGCAATCACATGTCCACAAATCTGAAGCTACCAGGGCCTTGTATGTAATACCCAGAGCAAGACCTCACATCTCACTTGCGTAGCGCTTTGTGTCTGGGAATTCCCTAGATTCCATTTCTTCCTTGGTCTCCATTTGGGTTTTGCTCCATCTCACTAATGTTCTGTTCCTGTGCAGCATCTGCCTTGGGAGGGGTCTCACTGAATTGTCATAGCAGGGCGGAATTTTATGTAGAGGGGCAGGTATTTGTCTAATACTGTATACCTGGCGGTTCCTCATTTGACATTAGTCGAACACCGAATTGCTTCATGTCCAGCTCATTTGTGCATAACAAATGCACCGTATGTTCTCTTAGACCATGATGTTATGCTATTCTGGTTTTTGCATCCATTCACAATAGCAATAGAAGAAAAACCAATCATAAGGTTAAAGTAATTTTTATGTTAAATGCCACTGGTAAACATAACCATCAAAATATATGTTCAATGAGCGAATGAATAGTTTATATGACCAAGAGAAAGCCAAGATTTGGTGGCTTAGTTATTATGTACTAAATTTTGAATCTGTTTGCAACCAGGAAAGAGGAATATATTTTAAAATGAATGGAATATGCCGGGCGTGGTGGCGCACGCTTGTAATCCCAGTATTTGGGAGGCAAAGACCGGAGGATCTCAGTTTGCGGCCAGCCTCAGCTACTTAGTGAGACCCTCCGCAACTTCGTGAGACCCGGTTTCAAAATAAAGTATAAAAAATAGGGCCAGGGGTGTAGCTCGGAGGTAAAATGCCCCTGGGTTCAATCCCCGGTACCGCAAAAAAAAAAAAAAAGAATGGAATATAATGCTAAGATTGTATATATATACACACATACATACATAAATACATATTTATATATATTATATATCTACATACATACATACACTGTTATTAATGTTGAATATATAGTTCGCTTGACTGTCTGCTAGTAAAAGACATCTGCTTTTTTTGAAAGTCCTCAGAAGATTCACAGTGGTTCTCTAGCTATCTGGCCTCCCCCACCATGGTGTGTTTCAGATTGCTATTGGGCTTCGATTTCTAACATCTTGCTGAAAACCAAGGAAGGCTCAAGGTTTCCTAGCAGAACTGCTTTGTTAATTGGTGCTCCGTGTTTTCAGCTAAAGTCTTCTCCTGACTTATTAAATGTAACAAATAGCACATTTTTAATGCAGCAAATGCTATCTAGTGCAGAGAGGCCACAAAGAAAATTCCTTTTGAAAGAAATCCAGCAAACAGCATTTGCCACTCTTAGAGTATTCAGGATATCTGCTGTCTGGGGTTGTGAGTATTACTGCGTCTGATCACACCATATTTCTCTCCCTGAAAATCACACACCGGAGTGCCTTTTAGGAGCTCCTCTAGCCTGCTCTATTTGTTACACATTTTTGCTCCATTTCATGGTATTAAGTCTACTCAAAATCACATGTTCCCTTTCCTCCTGGACCTATAGAAAACATGCTTGCTGTGGCACAAAATGGGTCTCTTTAGTTTTTATTTTCTGGAGAGCTGGGATACCTTGGGCCAGTTCTGGTCCTTTTTTTTTATTGGTGCATTGTAATTATACATTTTGATATATGTCAGGGTATGAACATCATACATGCACACATTGCACATTTAGCCCTCCCTCCAATCCCACCCTATTCCCTCCCCCTTCCCTCCCTTTCATGCTCCGGATAATGATTGAGTCTTATAGGTTTGTGTATGTACATCATGTGCTATAGTGTGTTTCCCTCCACCCCCCTCCCAACTCCCTCAGTTAGGTCACTTTCTTTGTCCATCTAAAGACTTCTTCTTCTTCCCTTCTAAGTCCCTTCTAAGTCCCATTCTATCTAGCTCCCACAGATTAGGGGGAATATTCGATTTTTTACTCTTAGTGACTTACTAATATCACTTAGCATGATGTTCTCTAGTTCTCTCCATTTCCCTGCAGATGATGTGATTTTGTTCTTCTTTGTGGCTGTGTAAAATTCCATTGTGTACATATCCCATAGTTTTGTGATCCATTCATTTGTTGATGGACACCTTGGCTGGTTCCAAAGTTTGGCAATTGCGAATTGTGCTGCTATAAACATAGATACACATGCATTAGTCTGGTAGTTGGGTATTGTACCTTTCTATAACACACACACACACACACACACACACACACACACACACACACACCTGAGAAGATAGTTGGCTCATAAAATCTGCCCCCCTTCAATTGCTTCCCTTTGCAATCTCTGCTTGGTCTATTGAGTGGCTAAGACTTTTTCAGTCTTGAAAAGGTACCATGCTCCGTTTTTCCCAGGTCAATTTTAGACACATTTGCCTGGAACTTAAGAATATTCTCTGAGCTAGTAAAATAGTTCAAAGTTTAGATTTCTCTCCTCTTTAATTTCCCTACTTACCTCCAGAGTCATCACTTAAGAGGAAGGAAAAATGACAAGGGATCTAGTGTTCTGTGGCAGAAGATCTGATCGGCTGGACATGTTGTCCACTTGTATTTTCTTACAGACAGTACACTGTGCGCTATCGAGAAAAGGGGGAATCAGCCAGGTGGGATTACAAGCAAATTTCTAACAGGCGTGTGTTGATCGAAAACCTGATTCCAGATACCGTGTACGAATTTGCAGTCCGTATTTCACAAGGTGAAAGAGACGGCCAATGGAGTACGTCAGTCTTCCAGAGAACGCCAGAATCTGGTCTGTATTTGAAATGGCCTTCAGAGTCTCTAATTGGGAATTGTTCCTAAAATAAGATTTACAGACATTCTAAGAAGCTAGTAGTGACAAAGGCCAGCATGGGCATTTTTAAAAGTCATGTTAACCCTAAATCTTGGTAGTGTCTCTACTTATAAATGCAAAGAAGTTAGGGTTTGGGTAAAAAAAAAAGAATTTTTTAAAAAAAGAAATAAATGCAAAGAAGTTAAGGAACCATTTCTTATATCTACAATGGGTTTTCTGCTGGTCTTTCCTGATAGCCTGTTGTTCTGACACATGGAACATATTAACTCCCAGTGTGTAGCATACCTAAGTCACCGTCATGTGTGTGGGTGCCCCTGGTGACACCAGGCTCCTGATGTGGGAGGCTCATCTTTCTCAAGGCTGAAGTTGTGTTTGAGTCTGGGTGTGAATTTTGCTCTTTATCCAAGGTACTTTTCTTTTAAATTATATCTTCAAAAGTTGCATTAGACTTAAATTGGAACTGGTTCTTAATCTTCTTTGTATATTTCAATATTTACCCATGAGAGAAATTCTGAATTCCTAAGAGCATTTCCTTACATATGTCTAAACTCAGCATATGAATTGGTAAAAGCAACATAAACCATTCCACTCCACAGAGATCAAGTATAGACTTTTCTCTCATGTGTCATAAACACTAACACATAGCTCTTTAGTAAGTAATGTGTACAGAGGAACTCTATGCTGACTGCTTTCAGGATATCCATTGGCACACTGTGAAACATGTGATTCCTTTTCATCTTGTAGCTCCTACCACAGCTCCTGAAAACTTGAACGTCTGGCCAGTCAATGGCAAACCGACAGTTGTCACTGTATCTTGGGATGCGCTGCCAGAGACTGAGGGGAAAGTGAAAGGTAGGACTCTCCTCCTTTAAATTTGGAGTTGTGTTGACTTGGATAAACACTGCCTCTACTCAGGGCTTTGGTGACTGAAGGAGAAATGGGGAAGCAACATAGGAATACGCGGTGCACAGGGACCAGGATGTTCATGCAGGTTCTCATTGGCTAGGATCTGGACAGTCGCAGAAGTGATTATTCTTTCCATCTTCCAATAGGCAGGTGTTGCCATCAGCAGGCATGTTTTTCATTGTGTGGGTGTGACATTATATTCTTTATACATCCTAACGACATCCTTGTTTTCATGCTATGAGCTTGTCATTGTGCAAGTAGGATCATGAACCCTTTAGGAGCATAAACATCTTTAATGGGACCATAAGTACTTTTAGTGACCTTGAAAAAAATCAAGCATTAATTTCTGGAAAATGGATTTATTCCCTGTCAGCCTTTGTTTATTTAGGTTGAGGAAAGTAGCAGAACATTAAAATAGTGGAAACTACTAGAGAGCTTTAAAATGATAAAAATAGAATAAAATATTCACAATTGTTAAATTAAAAATGGTCTGTTCAGAACACTAAATATACTCACAAGTCTTTTTATTTCACTATTAAAGCATGCAAAAAGCTTTCAGAAGCCCAGAGATATTTTAAAGCATCATCTTTGGGTTTCTTCCTGGTATCACTTACACAAATGTACCCTAAGGATAGGAAAGAATGAAATTTTAATTTAAGAAATGAATAGTTTTTATTGCCATTAAGTTTGGGGAGACAACTTGAGGTCTAATATGCCCAGAAATCATGAAAAGTTAGTATAAACTTAAACCCAGAAAATTCCTACTGGTCTCCTTTAAGAATTTCTCAATTGAAAATACTAAATGGTTCTTTTGTGCATTTGACCATAAGTTACCTTCACTGACACCCAGGATGTCTCTTCAGGGGACAGTAGAAGTTAAGGAAGGTGACCGTAGAATGGTATTTTCTAAACTTAGTGCTCTATCGCTTTTTAGTTTGCAAAGATTAGATTATACAATTCTTCTTGCTTGTTTTCCCCTCATTGGGATAAATCAGAAACAAATGAAGAGAATAAATATTTAGTTAGCCCCTTTAAGTCATCGTTTTTATGCCAAATGGAACATTGGATCCCTCTGTGGTAAGTTTGTGACGCTAAAAATACCTCTGAAAATAGAATAACGATAGTCTTTGGATGACTATTATTTTAGTTCCAAAAAAGACAATTATTGTTCCTCTAGTGAATTTATTACCATGCTACTTATTTGTTCTTTTCCTCTCCCACATCCTAGCTTATATTTATAGCTCTTTGTTGAAAGCAGTTCCTGGTCATCAACTAAATATCACCAGAAAGAATAACAGCCACTGAATTTTTGTATGTGAAAGAATTCATGTATCTTAATTCTGCTTAGTTCTCATGAGGGTGTAGGGGTCGGACTAAAATTTATAATTGCATTTGGACATTTCCAATGCATAAGAAATATACAATATAATAGGAGAATAGGTATTTTGGCATGGTTAAATATTTTTTCCAGATGCATTGAAACCATTAAAAATTTGAATTACAAAATTTTATAGACAGTGAGTTCTTCTCTTAATTCTTACTTTTGACCACCACAAATGACTAGTTTGCTCATTTTCAACGAGAAAAGAATGCTGTGTTTTTCAAGACAAATGCTGAGAAAGCATTTTTGGTTAAAAGTTTTTTTTAAATTAATGTACTTTTTAAAGATTAGAGCTGAGGAAAAAAAACATCTCCCATGTTCCTGATACTTGCTGGATTTTTTTGTGATTCAAATTACTATTCTTCAGCCATCGCACATTAATTTGATATGTTCTGTAATTCTTGAGTTCATCGAGATTAAAATAGGCATGCTAGTTTTTAGTTGACAGTTAAGATTATGCTTTCAAGTATGACTATGTATGTTACAATATTTCCATGCAATCAAGGAGATATTTTAGTTCTTTGGGCTACGTCGTCTATAGTTTTCAAAGTTCAAAGGAAGTATATCCTTTTACATACAGCAAGTTAAAGATGGAAACATTAGACATCACATAAATCTAGTATTTAGCCACTTCACAGTTTTAAATACTGTGAAATAGCTTTATCAGCATAGATTAAGAACTTTTTTAATGCTTCCCAAAGTGAAATTATATTCAAAATACAGAATGTTTCTGGCTTAAGGTACTAATAAGTAACCTAGCTTGATAAACGCTACCTCTGGAAGATGTCAGCAGTTATACAGAATCAATTTCTAGCGGTTGTCACCTCTTTTCAGAGCATGCCAATTCCACCATAGCAAGTTAGTAAATAAATGAAAAAAAAACCATTGTAAATAGTTTTGGTAAATTATATGAAATCTGGCCTCCTGGGTTCCATGGGTTTAGTGTGTTTGAAGTAGCCAGGTGCCAGCTCAGGGGCTCTGGGACCCTGTCTGGCGGCTGAATGAGTGTGCGCTCGGCTTCTGCTGCATCCTCTGCTCCGGCTCTTGACTCGGCGTGCATTGCTAGTGTGTTAATTTTTAGTAATGCACGTTCTAATTCATCCTGCCCATACAGTCTGTCTGCTGGACACAGGACTGTTTTCAGTTTCCTCCTTCCAACCGTCTGCCAAATCATTTCAGAATACATTCTTTCATACGCCCCGGCTCTCAAACCATTCGGAGCAAAGTCCCTCACCTACCCTGGACACACTACTTCTGCCCTGGTGGATGGCCTGCAGCCTGGGGAACGCTATCTATTCAAAATCCGGGCCGCCAACAGGAGAGGCCCCGGGCCGCACTCCAAAGCCTTCGTTGTCTCTCTGCCAACAAGTAAGCCTCATGTGTTTCTGCTCTGTCTTCTACCTCTCCTCATTCCGCTGTTTGTGTTACTTTGAATCATGCTCTTGGGTTTAGAACTGCACGGTTAAAGATTTTGGGGGGCTAAGTTTGCATATCTATTTCTGAAACACTTTTGTGGTCCTTTTAGAAATTAGTCTCCTAAAGACTGAAATGTTATCAACCACTAATAATATTAATAATTATTATAGTATTATCAATGTCTTAATTATATGATTTATCTTACATCACTATTTATTGTGGGGCTATGTTTACAGGGAAAGAACATTTTTGCAAGGGTAATGTGATTTTTTCACTGGTAGCCCTCTCCCACATAGCATTTAAAAATCTCAGTTTGGATTCCGTTACTTTGGGGTACAGCTTCACTCAGAAGAATTTCGATCGTCAGGTTTATCAGCTTAGTATCAAAACCAACAATTAATAGAGATCCAAAAATGGAGTAGACTGTTTCTGGACCATGTTTTCTTTTCTGCTTCTCCAAATTTACACCAGATATAGGCTGCTTTCTCTAGTATTCGCTGTGAGGATCCACAGTGTCCTGGAAAAAGCTGTGGACTAGATGCATTATGCTCCCTCTGGGTCCCCACTGCTATGTAAATTCCCTTCCCTTACAGCACCCCTTCCCCTGTCAACCCTGTTCTCAAGACAGGGTGAACTGTAGGGTACCTTTAATATAGTATTTTGCCTATCCCAGGATTCTTTTATTTCAAGCTTTATTTTGGAATTGCAAATGTACACATTATGAATGAAATTTTAAGCAAGAAGAAGGAAGCAAAGGGGACACTTTATAATGCCTCAAAAATTACAGATTTGTTGCTCACCCTCATCACTTGTAAATTACATATATACATTCTCATACAATTTTGAATATGAATCACTCAACCTTTTATATCTTGCTTTTACATTTTTCTTGCCTATTAAGAACAGCTATATGCATTTGTAATATATTGACAATTAGGGGGTTTTTGTTGTTTTTTGGGGGGATTGAACCCAGGGTCATCCTACCTGGGAGCTACACACCCAGCTCTTTTTAAGTATTTTGAAACAGGGTCTTGCTGTTACTGAGGGTCTTGCTAAATTGCTGAGGCTGGCCTTGAACCTGCAATCCTCCTGTCTCAGCTTCCCAAGTACTGGGACAACAGGTATGTACTACTGCACCCAGCTGACAATTTGTTATTTACGAGAATCCAACACAAGATTCTGTACTTACAAAATCACCAAATTATAGTCATCCCTCAGTATTCTTGGGGGATTGGTTCCAGGACTCCTTTGGTACCAAAATCTGCAGATGCTCAGGTGTCTTGTATAAAATGGAGTAGTATTTGCATATTGTACATGCACATCCTCCTGAATACTTTGAATCATCTTTGCCTTACAATACCTGATACAATGAAAACACTATGGAAATAGTTGTTATGCTGTATCATTAGAGGAAAATACAAGGACAAAAAGTCTATGCTTGTTCAGTGCAGATGCAGCTGTGCCTTCCCCACCCCCCCGTCTCCAAACATCTTCAATCCAAGGCTGGCTGAACCTGCAGGTGCAGAACCCGGGGACATGAGGGCCGACTGTATTTCACACTCATTTCAGAATTCCTTCCAATAATAAATTGCGACTTAATCTGATTCCATGTACGGAGATTCAATTCATATATATTTTCCAGGACTATATCTGTTACTTAAAATATAACTTTTAAAAAAGAATGCTACCATTGGGAAGATAAGTTTCTAGTGTTCCAAGGAACCAGAGTGATCAATTATGATGATCAGCTGTAACGCCTCCATACTGCCATCTTAATTTCTCACTTTGTGATACGCTGCTTTTGAATTTTTTCTTTGACAACAATTCTTTAACTCTGTTGCAGCCAGTACCAGCCAGTCCAAGGTGCAGCAGAACACAGAGGATAATTGGAAAGCTGAGAAGCCCAAACCTTCGCCCAAAGTTCCAGAAAGAACTGGCAAGGACCCCCTCCTGGACTTGAAGAACAAAATCTTGGCCAATGGTGGGGTGCCCAGAAAACCCCAGCTTCGCCCTTGGCAGAGGGAAGAGTTGGACCGTCAGTCCACAGAGGTCACTGAAGAGGAGGAGCCGGATTCCCTGGAAGACCCACCCAGGTCGCCCTCGGAGACCCCAGACCAGAGGCGAACCCCGAGGCCAGCAAATAGACTTGGCCACTGGGTCCCGGCTGCGGGCAGGACTCCTGCGAGGGCGCGGACGCCGGTGCTGCCCCGAAAGGAGGGCGCGGATAATCGAGGCCCCGCACTGGCCGCCCTGCCTCGTCCTGGGGCTGCCTCCTCTGCAGAGGCTGCTCCTGCCCACCATCAGGCCACCCAGGACCCCGATCCCCGCTCCACTGACAACGACTCCGTGGACCCAGATGAGGACGAGCCAGCTGCAGGCTCGCCCCATCCCAAGGCCGCCTCCTCCCAGCAGCTGCCACCCAAGAGCCCGGCCCAGGCTCGGCCCGCCCTGTCCCCCAGCCGCCAGGCGGCCTCCAGCGTCCTGCGGGACCGAAGCCCGCTGCACCAGGGCGCCAAGACAGCCTGGTCCGCGCGGGGGACGCCCCGTTCTGGGGCCGTGGAGGAAGATTCCAGCGCCCCAGCCCCACCCTCGAGACTGTCGCCACCCCACAGAGGGTCCCAGCCGCACCCCGGTCCCCCGCTCTCCAGGGGCTGGCAGGACCGTCACCAAGCCCCGGCCAGCTCCCACGTGCCCTCACGGTCCACCGCCTCTTCCTCCATCTCTTCTCCTCTCTCTTCCAGCACAGAGGACTCTGAGGGAGCTGACGCTGCTGAGACCTGGGGTGACAGCGACAGGGACCCAGAAAACACCAGGAGGCAGGCCGAGGCCACCGCCCCCACGCTGCGGGCCCGACCTGCCCCGGGCCACTTCAGTTTGCTCAGGACCAAGGCCTTCGGTGCCAACGGCAGGGCTCCGAACAGGTTCGCCGGCGGCGGCCGGGGACCGCGCCTGCAGCCCCCCAGCTCCCCCCAGTCCACCGCGGCCTCCCGAGGCCTCTCCAGGATCGGTTCTCAGTCGGCTGCCGACCCTAGGCGTGACTCGGGCATCCACGCAGACAGGGAGGATGAGGATGAGGAGCCGCTTCCTGCCACCGTGGTCAACGACCACAGGCCTGCCTCCTCCAGGCAGCCAGCCTCTCGGGGCTGGGACTCTCTAAGAAGAGGCCCCCAGAGAGGAGCCAGCCTGCACCGAAAAGAGCCCATCCCAGAGAACCCCAAATCTGACGGAGCAGATGCACGTCCTCGGGGTCAACCCCCCTCGCTGTCCTCTGAGGCACAGGACGTCCAACAGAGCACAGACGTGGACGGGGAGGGTCACTCTCCCCAAACGCAGCCAGTGTCCACGGGCCGCCACCTGGCGCCCGCTCGCCCCCCGGCAGCAAGGCCACAGCCCTATCCTGTGTCCAGTGTGCCCAGAAGGATGGCACCCGGCAGGGCCCCAGAAAAGCAGCCCCCTCCGTCGGCTTCCGCGTCCCAGCGCCAGCCCCCCAGCCCCCGGAGCGAGGACGCAGAGCGGTCCCTCTCCCAGCCCAAGCTGGCGCTTGCCCACGCCGGGCGTCCGCGCCCCACAGCGCAGGGCAGCGCCCACTCCTCCGACCCCTACACCGCGAGCTCCCGAGGGGTGCTCCGCCCGGTCCCCCAGAGCCAGGATGAGGACTCCCAGAGCAGCTACGACGACAACAGCACTGAAGTCGAGGCCCCAGATGTTCGGGACCCGGTGCGCGCCCGCAGCTCCAAGGATGCCACCCCGCCCCTGCCCAAGCACCGTCAGGTGGCGTCTCCCGCTGGGAATGGCGATGACAGGCCCCACGCAGGCTTGTCCCCAAGGCCCAGCCGGCCCGGCGGCCTCCATCCCCGCATCCGGGCCCCGGGCAGGGCCGGCGTCCAGGCCACACCCTGGAAGAAAGAGTCTCCTTTCAAGAGGCCTCTGTCGTCCAAATCCCAGCAGTCGGTGTCCGCAGAGGAGGAGGAGGACAAGGAGGAGGAGGACGCGGGATTTTTTAAAGGAGGAAAGGAGGACTCTCTGCCTTCCTCTGTTTCAAAGTGGCCTTCTTCCTCCAGCCCCAGGGGCGGCAAATATACTGATGGGAGCCTTGCCAAGGATAGGACTGCCATTGCGCTGGTCCCTGGAGGAGGGAGGTCCTCGCAGGAAGAGGATGCCACTGCTGGGAAGCGACCTCCTCCCTCACTTCCAGGCAACCTCCCTAGAGCCTCGCACCTCCCTACCCGACACCCACCCCGCAGCGCTGCCACCCTGAGTCCCGTGGTGAGCACACACTCCTGGCCGCGGTACACCACCCGCGCCCCTCCCAGCTACTCCTCCACCACGCCGATGCTGTCCCTGCGCCAGCGGATGCAGCGCAGATTCCGCACCCCTCTCACTCGCCAGCCTGCAAGACCCCCTCACGCACAAGGTAACTGGTTTTCAAAAATGACTGCTTATTGTTTTGTTTTTTTTTTAAGTGCTCAGTAGCGTTCAGAGAAATTCATGTGAGGTTTTTATTTTATTAAGCATCTACTATGTTTAAGCACTGTGTTTAGACCTTTGCACATGCAACATAATTTCATCCTCTTGACCAGCTCCTAGGGCCAGCACGGCTACTGTCTTTTTTTCATATGAGGAAGCTAGGGCTCAGGGGTCAGAGTCAGACAGCCTTGAAACACCTGTGCTGCAATTACAGTCCCAAACACAAGTTCCACCGCCCCCTGTCATTCCATTACCTCTTACTGCCTCTTTGAATCCCTTAACACATGCTCTTAATCTGTGAAAATGTGTCCCAACCATGATGTTCTTTCCAGTTGCCTATTTGCCAGCATATGTTTAAGCAATCAGCAGTAACAAATTAGATATGTGTGTAGGCTTATCTTGTTCTTGTTCTTATCTCCACATAACTCTCAACCAAACATACTCAGGAACAAATCCAAATGTCTAGAATTGGACTTGCACAGATGTTGCAATCAGTGACTGTTACCTAAAACCTCCAGAAAATGCATGTTAGAGACAATCGTCACACAGAGGTGTCAGGCAGATGTGGGTCTAACGTTTCTGTACTATAGGATGGAAGGCAGATGGCATTATTTTTACCATAATTTGCATTCAGTTCAGACTTGAACTCTCCCTGCATGTAATTGGGGCTTCATAAAACATTCTTGAATGAACAAGATAGTATTTATTAATCTGTACCACACATTGCCATTTTAGCACCATGCAAAGACAGAACAAGGCCCTGCACGGAGGCCAATTTCCCATTAAGACTATTTTCAGCAAAACAAAAACCCTGATAATAGATGTGAAACTCAACATTCTCTTGTACATAGTAGGAACTCAATAAATAATTGATGGATAAATGAAGGAGTGAGAGCAATAAGTCTCCAATCTGCAAATAGTTATCAGAAAGTCCAAGCACTTTGTCCAGCAGGTGAGGCTGGACCATAGAGCGCCCGCAGCCAAGGCTGCAGGTAGACTCTCCCTGAAGAGAGAGAGCATGAGATGGAGACAGATGGAAAGAACTTACAGGGCTGAGCCTCCTGCTTACTGTCTTAATAAATACTTCCCAAGCAGCCCCACAGAGGTGAGCAGACTTCGAGACAGCACTGTGTATTTACACTCAGCAACTGATGATTGGGACTTGAATCAGCCAGAAATAGTTGTCCTATTTGGTATAATATACCAAACAAACAAACAAACAAACCAGGACAGCATTTAGTATACTTCAGGGATAATTTTCTTCATCCTTTCAACCATCCCTTTTCCTCCAAATTCCTATCGGCTAAAATAAAACTATAGCTACTATGGTTTTAAGCTTTATATGAGAAATTAACTTACATGGCACATTCTCATTCTGATTTTCCCAGTAGTGTCAGAGACCTGTGAATTTACTGTGCTTTTTGTAGACATTCTTATTTATCGTGTAGAAGTCACAGTGCAAGATTATATGTCATCTAACATATAGGAGCTATTGGTTTAAAATTCTGCATAGTGTTTGTTTGAAATGATGTGATAGAACTTATAGATTGAGACTGTCAATCCAGAAATGTTTATCACGTGCTGTTATTTAAATTTATTTTTATTTTTGCATTGTGTAGGTTATAATGGCAGACCAAATGTAGAAGAGAAAGTACCTCCTGGTAATAATGGGAAGCCAAATGGACAAAGAATTATCAATGGCCCTCAAGGAAGCAAGTGGGTAGGGTAAACTTCTTTACACATTCCAGTTGTTTTCTTGCTGTTGGGAAGAAAAAATGATGGATATCGTGTACCAGTAGATCAAGTGGTCATTTTCTTTTTCTTCTCTGTTTTTTACCACGTATACTTAGAGATACTTGAATGAAGTTCTTTTTTTTTTTTCAGTGCTCCGAAAATCTTGAGTAATGTTTTCTTGAGTAACTAGTTTGTTCCTCTCATAGCTCATAGAGGAGGCCTGGGCCTGCTTTTCATTTGCCTTGACTGGTAGAAAGGTCATACAAATGTATGGCCCATCCATACCGATTACATAGAGCCTATGAATGAGCTCTCAAATGAACTTATGTTTTCCCTGTCCTCCTAGCTTTGTTTGTTTTTTATTTTTAGTTTATTGTTTAATTAAATATTTCTGCAAGTTGTCTCAAATCCTTTGTGAAAGGAAGCAGTGTAAAAACAAACAAAAAACCCTGACTCAAATAGGTATTTTTTGATTAGATCACATTTTGAATCATCCAGTAATTCTTATTTGACTAAAATTTAAAATATACACTAGTGCTTGATGTATGTTTAAACAAAGTGACTTTTTAAAACCCCTGCCAAGGGTTAAGATAAATGTTTGAGGGATTCGTGTAGGCTAAAGGTAATGGGTAAGATACTTTACAATGTTCTGGGATAGAAAATATTCTTTCAAAGAATCAAAAAAAATTGCATGGTGGAATTCAGTCAGAACTTTTATTTATGATGGTAAGGTTTAGGAAAACATATTAAAGGATTTCATGATAGTTTTAATCAGAGGTGACCTAAAGATGCAGTTTACCATATCCCAAAGGAACAGAAATTTATAATAGGAAGAATGCAAATTAAAGCAAAATGTCATTGCAAACAATTTTGAATTGAAACAGTATGGAGTGGATTTCAAAAGTAGGCTTTATACAAATGAGTCTTATTTTTATTACCAAAATAGCACCCAACAAAATGGTCTGCTTACAGGACTTGCTGCATGGCGTGATGGTGCAGAGCAGTGGGTCTCTATTGTCAGTCAGCTCAGGGTCCCTGGGGGCTTCTCACATACAGGCCTAGGGTAGGACCAGGTCATTGGTGTATCTGACAAGTTGCCAGGTAAAAGGGAGGCATCTAGTCCAGGACCAACCACACTTGGAGAACAGCCAGTAAGAACATGAGCTTGCTCCTTAATGGAGATAATAATAATTTTTCCAGTTTTAGAGTTTCTTAGAATATATTTTTGCATTCATACCATATTAGGCAATATTACTAAATTGTTTTACATTTAGTAATCAAATTTTAATTTTATTTTTAATAGTGACAGTAAATGGAAACATTTGATGCTCTAAAACACTTGCAACACATGTTCATTGAAAATGTTAAAAAAATTCAGAAATACATGAAAATGAAAATAGGCATCTCCCACCCCAAGCAACTGTGGTCTCAAAGGTGACCACTCTTAACAGTTTGGGGGTATGTCTGTGCAGACTTCTTTTTTCTGTGCAGTTTTATGCTTACATGCAAAAATGAATATATTTTTGGTTTTTCAAAATAATCAATCCTACAAATTGCTGTGTGAGTACACATCAATATATAGAGAATCCTCATATCCCTTTCATTGGCTGTATATGGGCCTTGACTGATTTAATCTCTTCACTCATTTTTATGAATTCTTGGTTGTCTCCTACTTTTCAGCATTAGACACACTGTACGAAATGGTAAAAATATTTTGAGCATTTTTTGTGTATTCGAGAAACTTGAAACAATTTACTTATTCTATGGGTAAGCAATCATAATATGAAATATGACTGTTTCCCACGCACATGACGGTTTCCCTCTGTGGGAGCTTCAGACATATGTACCATAGCTGGGTTAACGTGAACATTTCTAGATGTCCGTTACACTCTTCAATCTGTGTCGTGGGTGTAGGTCGTGGATCTTGACCGTGGGTTAGTGTTGAATGCAGAAGGGCGGTACCTCCAGGATTCACAGGGAAATCCTCTTCGGGTGAAACTGGGAGGAGATGGTCGCACCATCGTGGGTAAGTGAGATGCATCTTGAGGAACACAGTGTACTGAGTTCGCTGTGGAATGACTTCCATCTTCCTCCTCCCCCTCATCTTTAAGGGTTGCTCTTAGTACGGTTATTTTCAGCCATGTGGGAAGAAGATCCTCAGAAGAGGTGGAGCTCATCGTTCCCCTCACTCAGCTTCAGTCATATTCTTCCTGCAGACTCCACCCTCTAGAAACGTGCTCCTCTACTCTGTCCCTGAAACTGGCCATTTGGAGCAGGGGTCTGAAAACTGTAGCCCACAGGCCCAACCCTGGCTTCTGCCTGTTTTTTAAGGCCTTTGAGTTTAGAATAGTTATGTTTTTAAATGATTGCAAAAAAAGAAGATTTCATAATATGTAATAATTTTATGAAACTCACATTTCAGTGGAACATGGAAACATTTATTTATCATTTAACTCGTTTGTTATGCACTGTGTATCTACTGTCTATTGTGTTTTTTGCCCTACAAGGGCTGAGTTGAGTTTGCAGCAGAGACCATCTGGACTATAATAAAACTTAAAATATTTATTCTCTGGCCCTTTACAGAAAAAGTTTGCTACCCTGGTCCAAAAGAACACTTTTTCTCCTTAGGGGTATGAAGGAGGAAGAGAAAAAGAACAATTTCCCTTACAAGACAAGAGTTTTCTCAGGATAATGGGGCACACTGATGAAAGATGTGTGTGTGTGTGTGTGTGTGTGTGTGTGTGTGTGTGTGTGTGTGTGTGTTGATAGATAAATGGCAATACGGAGTAATGGGCAATTTAAGTCCAGAAATTCCTGGACAGTAGAAAATATTGTTGCCTCAGCGGATAATCCTTGTACTTAGTCCTTGGCCCTTTTCCGACTTTGAGAAGGAGGCTTACACTTCTGTGCATCTCTGCTGTAACATTTCACCTGGCTGCATAACTGTTGGTGCATTTCCTTTCAGATCTGGGAGGGACCCCGGTGGTGAGTCCTGACGGCCTCCCCCTCTTCGGGCAGGGGCGACATGGCAAGCCGCTGGCCAGTGCCCAGGATAAGCCCATCATGAGCCTCGGGGGGAAGCCCCTGGTGGGCTTGGAGGTCATCAGGACAACCACCCATCCCCCCACCACAACCACGCGGCCCACCACGACCACCACCACTGTGCCCACGACGACCACCACCACTGTGCCCACCACGACCACCCCGCGGCCCACGACGGCTGCACCCCGCCGCACGACCACCACCCGCCGGACAACCACTGCCACCCGCCGCATGACCACCACCACCACCCGGCGCACCACCACCACCACCACGCGCCCAACCACAACGATCCGAACCACGACACGGACGACTACCACCACCACCCCTGAACCCACCACCCCCACCCCCACCTGTCCCCCCGGGACCCTGGAACAGCATGACGAGGACGGCAACCTGATAATGGGCTCAAATGGGATCCCGGAGTGCTACCCCGAAGAAGGTAACCTGCTTTGTTCTGGTGGTAACCAACCCACCAAGCTAGTACGCTGCATTTCAGAGACGGTGGCCAGGCCTGCGGGAGCGGGGTAAGTACGTGCACAGCAAAACCGCACCAGAGGCATCTTTAATGTCCGCAGGTTGGTGGGACAGTGCGGTGTCACAATCATGGGCATCAGGTTTAGCAAATAAGAAATATTGCATGGGAACCTATGCACAGAAGTTATTGGCAATTTATCTAAAATCCAGATTTCACTGGGTGTCCTGTGTTCTATCTGGCAGTCCTGGTTACAAACCATGTTGGACATTTAGCAGAAAATTGTGATATTATGAGTTTGGACTAGTGTTTCCCAAAGTATTTCCACTGGATCTTAGTAGATTAGTAGTTGTTATATTTTTTAAAAAGGGGAGGAGGAAGGGTCCTATGATTAACTATGTGATTTAAACAGTGTTCAGTAAATTTCTTAATGTCAGACTGTTCAGATCATTGAATAGTCTCATTACAAATCTCCAAGAAAAATAGTGTTTCCCAAGCACATTTGGCAGCTGAACACTCTTGGATCAGCCCTCCCTTTGGAAAACAATGCTCATTCTCGCGCGGCCAGCCTCCTCGTGGGCACATTGCCTTTCCACCGGATCAGAACACACCGCTTTCCCTACTTTGCCATACTTGATCTGGGCTATCCAGCAGGCCCTGACATCTGTCTATCTTCCTACGGGAATGGCTCATTCTCCCTAAAGAATGGGAGGAGAAGGCGACTGTCCAGCTTGTGGTGGCGCCAACACACCATCTTCCTTTCTGCTCAGTCCCTTGTGTAAACTGCTCTGTGAGAAGATTTGCGTCAGGCGCAGTGGAGATAAACTCATCTTCCTCCTCTCAGGTTGAAATGCGTTGCAATGTGGGCTGTACAGCTAACGCCTTCTTACACTAACGCAGAGGTTGCAAGCCTGGGATATACACAGCATCGCCGACCACGAGGCGTCCGATCAGTGTGCGCATGAATGCTCTGAACAAATGAGAATTCTGCTTGAAGTCATTCTGCTCATGGGAAATTGCCAAATAACAGGAAAACTTGACACATCTAGAAAATTCACATCAAAGAACAGGGAAACACATAAGGAGGACGAGGACCATGGGGAAGAAAAGTCTTCCCTTGTCTACTCGCTCGGTGAGTACAAATTTGAATTGAATTGACTTGTGAGTGGCTGGTATTAGAATGACTTTTTTCCTTCAGCATACATTAATGTATTTATTTTTTAAAGTTTTTATTGGTACATTATGATTATACCTAATAAGTTAATGTGTTTATTTTTGAAAATAGAAGAATTTAAATAATTTTTTATAATTGGTTGCAAAAAGTTTTTTTTTACTTTGGATTTGATTTTAATTACTGCTATTATTTTGCGTTCTATTTGCCTGCTTTTCTTCAGGCCTTATAGCTTGTTCTTTTCATTTACTTTTTATTTTTGGACTTTAATTTAACATAAAGTCAATGTTTTTCTTGGCATTTATGCTTCTTCTTTGCAAGGCATAATGCATATGTATAGATTTTATTTTATTTATATCCATTCTTCTGATTCTGTAGTCCAAGCCAAAGAATAATTTGCCTGGAGGCAGCATTTTGAAAACCGGTGCAGATCAATACAGAACATTGGGGGAAAAATAAATCTGGGAACATCAACGTATCATTCTCACACAATATTATAATGTACTATAAGTTATTATTTTAAAAATACTTCCACATGGCCTATTTTCTTTTTTATTTCTAAATCACTAATGACTGTATTAAACATTTTCTTCTTTGCATTAATTTTGATTGACATAAAAAGCTGCACATATTTAATTTACACAACAGCATGAGTTTGGGGATGGGAATATACTTGCTAAACCATTACCACCCTCAAGGCCACCCCAAAGGTGAGGCATCACTCCTGCCCCCTTTATTCTTAGCACTGCATTTTTCTTTCTTTTTCTCCCTATCATTTTGATAGAGTAGGTAGATTAGCTAGATATGAACAGGAATGAGAAGGAGGAGGAGAGGAGAAAATAGCAACTATAAAAAAGCTCCTAATGGGGAAGTGACCCAGGGGTATTCTTCTCCTTCCACATTCCAGAAAGAGGTCCACACTCTCTCCTGTAGATTTATGAATACATGTCATCTTCTGAAGATCTCGCATGTGCCCGCAGTGCTTCTGAGGGGCAGTGGACCCTTCTATGTGATATGACCTTCTGCCAGTGGTGTCTGGCCAGAAAGGGCAAAACGACCCAAGTTTGCAGATGCACGCCCTCGAGTTTAACACAGCGCAGGCGCGTCACTCCCCCACAGAAGCAACAGTTACCAGAGTGCTGGGCCCATGACAAGCCCCAGCTTCCAGCCTAACTAAAGGAAAAAGCTGCATCATTTAGTGCGTTTCAGCCCCAGGCCGACTGCCCTGCCCGCTTGTGTGTATGTGTCTGTCTGTCGGTCTGTCTGTCTGTCTCTCCTCTCTCTCTCTCTGGGGTGGGATTCACTTTCTGTTGCCTTTTCCTTGTCTTCTAATAACCCTGCCTTACACGCTCTCTATCTCTGCCTCAGTGTGTACTACCCCTGGGCAGTTGCTCTAATCTTAAGCAGTCACACCCAAGGACCCAGAAACAAATCGCAGTGCTCCACTGTGGGCTCTCAAGCTCCAGCCATAGTTTCTTGGAGTTGCATTCTCTCCCTGTCTCCAAGAGGGCCTAACACTCAGTGCTTGCTCCTTACTGGGCTCCTTCCATCAGCCTCCACTCACATCCCACCAAGATAGTCACCTCCTTTATTGACTGTGCGATGAGCCAGGCTCTGCTTGCCTGGGGAATGCATGGTGTGGGCCCTGCGTCACCCATCACTGGAAGACAACACTTCAGGGTTAAAGAGGGAGAGAGGCAGACAAACTGTGCATCTCATGCCAGGTTCTAAGGGTGGCACTGAGAATAAGATTGCTCTACAAAAGCCTGGGCGCTGTCACTATGCATTTGCTACTTCTTGGTTGAGCACCTTGTAGTGGCGTGAATGTGCAAAAGTATTCTTTAAATGCCACGATGAAGCCGGGCGTGGTGGCACACGCTTGTAATCCCAGTACTTGGGAGGCAGAGACTGGAGGATCCGGGTTCACGGCCGGCCTCAGCTACTTAGTGAGGCCCTTGGCAACTTCGTGAGACCTGGTTTCAAAATAAAGGATAAAAAATAGGGCCAGGGTTGTAGCTCGGAGGTAGAACGCCCCTGGGTTCAATCCCTAGTACCCCCCCCAAAAAAAAAGCCACGATGACACTCGGAGCAGAGCGATGCTCCCAGTGAGGGTTCAGATATCAGATGTGAGACTCTTGCCACACCCCACCCTGCCACATAACACACGGAGCCCCTGTGCTCTGTACCCGCCCCCAGCACTGCCTCTTGCATTAGTGTCTCTCATTCCCCCTTTTCTTTTGTTGTGCTGAGTATAGTTCAGTCCATGATGTGCATTTACTGATGGGCTCCATCTGTGCACAACCAAGATTCAGCAAGCGATGGCTTGGGCATGGCGCTTTCCAGCCTGAGAGCCTGGGGTGTTTCTTGTTGGCGGGGTCAGGACTTAGAACCTGCATAATCTACATTGGTGAGCGGTGATGAGCATCAGTGGGGGGCCATTCCAAGCCCCCTCCCTTCACCCTTTTCAGTTGACCATTTGATATTCCGTTCCATTTGCAAAGTCATAACATTTTGTTTATAACCCTTCAGTTTTAAAAGCATCTTTTCAAATCTCAGAGTCTTGGCTTCCTTGGTTAAATCCCTGCCCTCCCCCCTTCCTTTAAAACATCCCATTCAAATAATGTTCTAGGAATACCCTTGGGCCATTCCGTCTCCCAGTAATTCAAGCAGTATTTATCCATCGTACTTCCTCATTTGTTATGGATGCCGTGCTTCCTTGAAGGCATAGATGCATATTATATGCTTGTTTCCTGTGTATTATTGCATTTACTCCTCTCTCTTTACATACACACACGCATGCACACACACTACACACACACACACACACACACACACACACACACACTATGTCTGTTGGTGATGTTTTTTGTCTTTGTTTTCTTGATCTGACTTCTCTAGTAGAAATAAACTTCTTGTAGCCAAGGGTGTGGCTTCTGCTTCATTTCTCATTCCTCACGGTGCCAGTTCTGCATCTCTGGGCAACTAAACGAGAGCTTCAGACGTAGGCATTCCCCACTGTCTAACTGAGAAGTGAAAGCCAGTGATCTCTGTCTTTCAGGTTCTGCTTCTACAGTAGATCTGCTGCAACTGAGTGTGCTTGGAAATGTTAGAAGCCAGCTAAACATCAAGAATTTGTAACACGACCTCATTGCATGTTGCAGAAAAATATCAAGTCATTATGGAAAACAGTTCCACCCCGCCTTGGCTCACTCTTCCAATAGAAAACCCAGAGAGTGATTGGAATTCACTTGAGCTGGACCCACCGCACAACGTGGAAATATACCTGAGTCCCAGTGGCTGTTATGTATCTTCTCTGTCTGAACTTTGGCTGGAAGCAATCGCAATTTCTTTTCCACATTCTTGAATATCCGAAGCTGAGGTCCTGATTCTTTGGTGAAGTTTACTCTCATTGTATTTCATGGCCATGGATAAACTACTGAAGACAGTAAGCTACCCTACCATGGTTGATCATTGGCAGCTGTTTCTATACGAAGAGGTTCAAGCTTTTGACATGGACACCAGGTTGATTTTTTTTTTTTTTTTTTTTGCGGTACCGGGGATTGAACGCAGGGGCATTCTACCTCCGCGCTACACCCCCGGCCCTATTTTTTTTTATATTTTATTTTGAAACCGGGTCTCACGAAGTTGCGGAGGGCCTCACTAAGGAGAGAGAGAGAGAGAGAGAGAGAGAGAGACATGGAGAGAGAGAGCGAGAGATCTGAGGCTGGCCGCAAACCCGGATCCTCCGGTCTCTGCCTCCCAAAGTACTGGGATTACAAGTGTGTGCCACCATGCCCGGCCCAGGTTGATTTTTAAATGTGTATTTTTTTTTTTTTGTGGTACCAGGGATTGAACCCAGGGGTGTTCTACCTCTGCGCTACACCCCCGGCCCTATTTTTTATACTTTATTTTGAAACTGGGTCTCACAAAGTTGCGGAGGGCCTCACTAGGTAGAGAGAGAAAGAGAGAGATAGACAAGGAGAGAGAGAGCAAGAGTGCTGAGGCTGGCTGCGAACCCGGATCCTCCGGTCTCCGCCTCCCAAAGTACTGGGA